>KK122218.1:0-25012 GCA_000611955.2 Stegodyphus mimosarum
TCTGGGCCCGGTTCTCTATACATTCTACGTTTCAGATTTTCTCAGGGATAGATTCACGAGACAGCCATATCTGGGATGTTACGCGGATGATACCGCCACTGCTACCATATCACTTAAGGCCGACCTTGCGATACGTGCCCTGCAGAATTACATGCCTGATATTGAAAATTGGTGTACGCGTTGGCGTATATCGATAAATGCGGCAAAATCCGAACTATTAGTTATTAGAAGAAAAGAAAGATGTAGAAGACTTAATGAAAAGATTAAATTATTTGGCACTGAGGTACCGTTGGTATCTAAGGCTACATACTTAGGAGTGACACTCAATAATAAGCTAACTTGGAAAGACCATATTAACCGTGTCAGAAGCAAAGCATTAAGTGTAATTACTTGCCTACTCCCACTTATTGGAAGAAATTCAAGCTTAAGCTTAGTAAAGAAAAGGCATTTATATATTGCTGTCATAAGGCCCATTTTCTCTTATGCTTCGCCGGCCTGGGCGGCTTACTCTAAAAAAGATGTTGAAAAACTTCAGATTACGCAAAACAAAGTCTTAAGACTTATCACAAATGCCCATTTCTACGTATCTAATGAGACCTTACACAGAGACCTGAGGATTGAATATGTAAATCATTATTTACATAGAATGAATGCCAACTTCTTTAAATCTGCCTTATTATGTAAACATCTTCAACATTTCCATGTTCTAGACTACATAGCCTTAGATGAGGATTACAACATCAGGCCATATGCGGCTCACTTACTAAGGGATCTGAATTTCCCAACTTAGTAGTTGTTAGAGCATTGCTTCAACTTCTACATATGTAAATAGGCTTTCGTTATTTATCCTAGTTATCATATTTAATCAAGAATTTCAATGTTTATTATCATTTTTTATGTTATATTTCATGTATTAATTCAGTATTTGTATTGTATTGTATTGTATTGTATTGTATAACTAAAGTTTAATAAATTGTGTTACTTTCATGTGCACTGGTTAGGACGCAGACATGTACTAACGCGGCTCAGCCGCAGTCAGGATTCTAGTTAGGACTTCTCTCTACATTGCAGGACTTTGGTTTATTGCAACCTTGCGATGCAAACGGCATCTCTTTCATACCGCATATTTGGTTTTATTTTATTTAAGGAAATTGCACGTCAGGGGCTCTATGCAATTCCTCAGTGAGCTGGATAAGTTGCTCATAATTGGCAATATCCCAGCAATAGTTGTCCAGACTAGACTAGACTCATCTCAGTTGTTGTTGCTGTTGTTGTTGTAGTTGTAGCTGTTTAAAGCGAACTGCTATTTGTTTACTTTATGTTGTAGCGATTTCGCTGTGAGATAGAATTATTTTATCTGTTTTGAACTGGGTTTTTGCTAAACGTTTGAGATATTTTGATATTGTGCGATCTGAAGCGATATTATCTCTGAAGAAATATTTCAGCATTTTGATTTATTTCTTGTGAAAAGAATAAATTTTATTAAACTTTTTACGACTTGTGTTTTCAATCCATAACGAACCCGTACGCACGCAACAGTATGTTAGAAATAAAAAATTCACGAGGAGTTACGTATAAAACAATTAAAATATTTCTCTTGCCGGCTCGCCCGGAAATTCTATGACAATCTCAAAAGCATTAACAATTCAGTTATCCTGGTGTATGATTATGACGTCAATGATGTAAACAACAGTAAGCGGCCCATGGACATTCTCCATAACCATCTTGAATAATCTGCTCATAATTTTTCGTTATTATATGCACTCTTGACATTGTATTTGTAGCTTAAAATTCTATATTTCACATTACCTTTTAAAAGCACCATGGGCCTCACACTTGCATTTTAAATTCATTACATGCTTAGTAGTAAGTGTCTTTCCAAGTTCACCGCCAGCTCTTTCCCCCTTCCCAGCTTTCTCAGATGGTATTTTAATTGGTCTACGAATATCTAATAGGTTATAAGATATAGTTTACTAGATACATTTATTTAATCTCTTTCTAGTATTGAAATTCATTAATAGTTAATTAAAAAAATGAATATGTACCTATTGCTATGATTTTATTTACCAGTTACCTACTGCCATAATTCGACACTGCTTTCCTGTTCGACAAGAGATAGGGTTTTTACTGAGGAACCCTGGTGTTACACCGCTTCTTCTCCAGAAAGTGTTTGGCAGATAATTTAACAGAGTTTGTTAGTAAGAGGAAAATAATCACTATGTGGACGAATCCGTTTTGAAATTTAAGGGAGCATCTCTGAAGGCATTCAGGAAGGGGAACATTTTAAAAATTTTTAGGACTTGGTTCTAAAATGTAGGAGTAAAATTATGGTATCTGTCTGCCAGCTTAATTTAAAAAAAAAAATGAATATTTTTATAAATGCATGCTGTAAACTGAAGGTCTGCAGTATATAAAAATTTTAATCTAAAATAATATTTTCACATATTTATGTTTTCACAGCAAAAAAAATCTTGTAAAATGGTAAAAATTAATTTCAAGAGCAGCTTATTATTTAAGATGTGCAGATCATAAATAAAATGTAACTTTTTTTGGGAGACAATACGAATGCAATACATATATAAAATCAGATCCAAAAGTAATTGCTGCGCATTTTTTGTAATAAATTCACATTCTTTGATATTTAATTCCCCTTCTCCATATATGCTATTTATCATTTGATATTTACATCCATTGTCTGCATTCTAAAGGTGCAAGACGAAAGGACTGGCTGCATGGGCGTTTTCGTGGTTTTACCCATGTGTAATACGCATACGAACCTTTGTCCCTTAGGAAGGCATATCTTCCCTTAGACGGATAGCCCTTGCGTGTTTTGCCGTAATAAAATAAGTAGCCACCAAAACCGCTCTCCAAACATCGTCTAATACGAATATGTTACATACGAGAGTACCAAATGCCCGTCTTCTAAGTAGAATAAGGTAACATACCTGGAACTGACCTCCTTTATGATATTTCAGTAGACTCGTATAAATTTAAAAGTGGTGTAGTGTACTGAGTGACACAGCTACCAGTATTTCTATCAATCCTCGGACGAATGTGAGCTCACTCCAAGCCTCATTAAGTGTGCTCTACCACATAAAAGTTTCGATTGCAAGAGCAAATGGATCTCGAAATTAATCATGCTGTACCTGTTGTAGCTCTCACGCTGTCTATTTGAAGAGTTTTCCAAAATTCTATTAATTTTGAGAAGAAAACTGGATAATCCTAATGTCCGGCTAGGCCTGGACTCCGGAGTGTCCAATTGTAGTAGCCATAACACGTCAAGGGCTCATGAAAGATAGTCCCGACAAGGATCCTCAACTACGAAGGAGTGAAGATAACCTGGGGAAAGGTTCGGATACTTTGAATAATATTAAAAAATCTGTGCCAAAGTACAAGGCTTCCAGAGCTTTGAGCAGCAATTTTTATTCTAATTCTGTAAGCAGTCCTCTAGAAATCCACATAAAAGTGTCTCTGGAAGTTCCAGCGATTCCATAAAAATTATAAAAGAAATTAATACCATATTTTCTGAAATATTTCATAACTGATAAAATTAGAATTCTATCAGACCGAATGAATGAAATTTTTAACGCCGTGACCTCTATATACAAATTATTTGCAGATAAATTATTTTCGAAGAAATTTTTGATGGGAAGCCTAATAGTAATCGTAGAAACAATTAATTCCAGAATGAGTACTTTCGTAGTATTTTTCTCCCATTTTTTGCAGCTTTGTAATTATGTTCTATTTTGGCGATTTATTATTATTGTTTGATACTTAATATGTGTTTTACATGAAATTTCTTTTTAATGTATTTATATTTTGATTTTCGTGGCTTCTTGAATTTCTTAATCTCTTACAGGTTGTAATCTACCTGCATTTTTCTCTCTTACCTGTTAGTTAGCAGCTTAGACTTTTCCTCAGCAGACTCGCAGTTTTTCTATTTTTCGGGGGGATAGAGTTGCAGATACTATTAATGTTTCCCCAAATTTTGGGCATTGCAACTTCATTCAAATCAGGGGTGTTTTTTAGTTACATATTCGAAAGTACCTAATTTCTCGATGGAAGTAGGTTGCAGCGACTACGTACTCCGGTGCTGTACCGCTTTTAGGAATCACAGTACATTACTCTGCGTATCTGGGAAGTGACAAGACGTTAACAGCACTTAAAATGAGTTCTGTGCAACATCCTTTCACGGCATAAGCACAACATCAAAATTCTACGGATTACTTCTTCCCAGATGGATCAAGGGGAACGGTGATATACTCGCGGATCCTTGAAGTGTTC
This sequence comes from Stegodyphus mimosarum, assembly GCA_000611955.2. Lineage (NCBI taxonomy): Eukaryota > Metazoa > Arthropoda > Arachnida > Araneae > Eresidae > Stegodyphus > Stegodyphus mimosarum. The sequence goes on from KK122218.1 coordinate 4,285, forward strand.
CATGTAATATGCTTCATTGTACGTGCTCAAACTGCTGCAGGAGGACATCGATATGTGCAGCGTTACATTGTTGTATTACAGGACGTCTACCACATTCAAGGATGCTAAGTTTAGTCTGAATGTTGTCGAAGACTGACTGAATGCGAGCAATAAGTTTCTTTGTAATTTTCAAAGCAAAAAGTCTTTCCACGCACAATTGATTAGAAATGGCTGTATAAGATGAAATCGATGGGTTTCACTTTTAATGGTCTACAGACAGAGAGAAAATCACTATGTCGCGGATTTTCCTCGATTTCATTCAGCCGGCTGGAAGTATTGACACAGAAATTTGAAGTTGCATGATTATTGAATGAAAACTGTATCGTTTTTACTAGTACACTTTGTATACACACACACACACACACATATATATATATATATTGTTGCGAAAAATTCGGCGGTTGCGCCTGTATGTAAGCTTTCCGGCATAGCACTAGGGTTGTCATAAAATAGTGTATGGTAGGGGTGCCAGATTGGCGACTTTATCGCCCATTTGGCGACCAATTTGGCGATATCCCATGGTCCAATCAAGAAGCTTCTAGAATAACTTCCTGTCGAGATATTTCTCGAAACCTGTGGAACCTAAGGAAAAGCTATATAAACCCTTGCGTTTCTGAGAGCCGGTATTGTGAGCATTGTGAGAATAGCTGCTTGCTGTGAGTGCTAAACTACGCGAGAGTTTTGTGAACGGAAAGCGATCGAGATAGTGCTTTGCCGTTAAGCTACCTTTACAGTTACAGCCTGAAGCTGTGTTGCTGATTGTTTCAGCGTATTTATTGTAGATTTTCGACGCTTTTAAAGGTAATTTTGGAACTGTGCTGTAAATAGTGATTCTTGTAAATAAATTGTGCTTTTTATTGTTATGCATCGTGTTTTCATCGGATACTCTCAAATCCACGAACCCGTATAACGCAACAACTGGTGTCAGAAGTGGGATTTGAGAGTGAATGCCAGTCACCCGCCTACAGGAGAAAGCAATGGCGGAGGAAATGAAAGCTTTGATGGACATGTTAGCAGCTCTGAAAGCCGACATGTTAGCAGCTCTAAAAGCCGGACAAGAAGAAATAAAAGCCGGACAAGAAAAGGCGCGAGAACAACTCCAACAGATGAAAGAGGAGCTTGCAGAAGAAACTGGAGCCATAAAAGAAGATGCGAAAGTGCCAAAATTTGCGTCTGAAGAATCGAAGGAAGGAGAAATAAGGGGAATAGCTAATCAACTGCCTGAGAAAAATCAAGAAATGATGAATGAAACATCTAACGGGGCTAAAAGAAAAGAAGGAAAGCATGAAGAAATAAAAGACGGGAGAGAATCTTTTGATTCTCAGGTGCCTGAAGTAGAGACAGAAGAAAATGAAAATGCGACTATCGAGGTCATAGAAACTGATAGTGAAGTTACGAAGTCGCAGTTAGCAAGCATTGAACCATCTGAAAATCCATGTGACTCTGAGATGGAAGAAGCTGATGTACAGCTTACGCAGAGTGATCCAGTATTGCAAAAAAATTTACCTACTTCGCAAACTGTATGTGTGTCTTATAATGAAGATTGTGTAGACATGGACTCGATTCTAAACCAGGATACTTCTGTTTGTAAAGGATCGGATTGTATTCATGACCCTGGTACAAACTTCGGAATTGGTTCCCAGGAAACGGAGGAAAATAAGCGTGTAGCAACTACTAAAATTACCAAGGTGAACTGTACACACGGTGCGAATAAACTACAGAGTGGTGAACGAACTGTTTCAGATCTTCCTGTGCACGAAAAGTCTGAAAGGATTGAATCTTCAGACTGCGATATGAAAAACAGAAATACATCTGAGAACTGCAGTGGAAAAGTATTTGACACGGGTATTGTTCAAGAGCAGAAGCTAAGTACGGTTTGGCAAATTCTAGCATCAGACAAGTAACATCTTCAGCAGCATCGGAGCCAGATCCGTGGAGTCATGAAAAAGTTAGAGAAGACCAGTTGGCGGATCCTCAGTTGACGGATACTAACATTAAGCTAGTAATAGAGCTGAAGGAATCATCGGCTACGAAACCCAAGTGGCAGGACGTTTCCATCTTCAGTCCTATGACTAAAAGGCACTGGGTTCTCTGGGACTCACTTCACCTTCGAAATGGAGTCTTATATCGACTGTGGGAAAGCGACGATGGAACTAATAAAAGATGGCAGCTGCTGCTTCCTCAAAACCGAATACCTGATGTCCTGAAAGAAAAACACAGCAGCCCAACAGAAGGGCATTTCGGCTATATGAAAACATTAAACAAAGTTCGAGAGCGCTTCTTTTGGAGTTCCGCAAGAAAAGACGTTGAGAAATGGTGCCGGTCTTGCGATGCCTGCGCAGCCAAGAAAGGACCGAAGCAACGCTGTCCGGAATACTGCAGCGATACTACGTTGGAGCGCCTTTCGAGCGAATTGCCCTTGATATACTGGGACCTCTGCCATGGACTAAAGATGGCAACAGATACATTCTAGTTGTCATGGATTATTTTACGAAGTGGCCTGAAGCATATCCAATTCCAGACCAAGAGGCTGTCACTACGGCTGAAGTCCTGTTGCAGAATTGGGTATCTAGATTTGGAACTCCCCTCCAGATTCATACCGACCAAGGCAGGAACTTCACTTCGGCTGTGTTCAAAGGACTGTGCGACTTATTGGAAATAAAGAAAACACAGACCACCCCGTTACATCCGCAGTCTGACGGCATGGTGGAGAGATTTAACCGCACAATCTTGAACCACCTATCGCTTATGGTTTCCAAGAACCAAGAAGACTGGGATCGTAAGCTGCCCCTGTTCCTGCTTGCTTACCGTAGTGCCGTCCACGAGAGTACCGGCTATTCCCCTTCTCAAATGCTCTTCGGTCGTGATCTCCGTCTTCCGAGTGACCTGCTTTTCGGCCGTCCTCCGGATCTACAGTCCTCTCCTGAGGAGTACGTTCAAGATCTCCAAGCCCGGTTGGAAACGATGCACAGGTTTGCTCGAGAGCGAATTAACATCTCGACGGACAGGATGAAGAAGAGGTACGACGCAAGAGCGACCGAACATAAGTTCCAGGAAAACGACAAGGTTTGGCTGTGGAATCCGAGCCGTCGTAAGGGCATTTCTCCCAAACTGCAATCGCATTGGGAAGGTCCCTACACAGTCCTCAACAGACTGAATGACGTCGTAATACGGATCCGTAAGTCTCCCAATTCCAAACCTAAGATTGTACATTATGATAGGTTAGCTCCATACTATGGCCATAGTAATTAGTGATAGTTATTTTTGTTATGGGTACCCCGTATTTCGTAATGTTTTTATGTTTAATTGTATGATTTATGCATAGTTGCTTGTACATAGATCTTTGTAATTAGTGTAAATGTTTTTGTTATTTGTAAATACTGTAAATATTTGCAAATTTTGTTATTATTGTAATTTATTTGTTTTGTAGCTTTTTCGATTATTTCTTTTTGGCTCCCAGCCAGGGATTGTACTGCCCGGGACGTGCAGTCCTTGGGAGGGGGCAGTGTTACGAAAAATTCGGCGGTTGCGCCTGTATGTAAGCTTTCCGGCATAGCACTAGGGTTGCCATAAAATAGTGTATGGTAGGGTTGCCAGATTGGCGACTTTATCGCCCATTTGGCGACCAAATTGGCGATATCCCATGGTCCAATCGGGAAGCTTCTAGAATAACTTCCTGTCGAGATATTTCTCGAAACGTGTCGAACTTAAAGAAAAGCTATATAAACCCTTGCGTTTCTGAGAGCAGTTAGTTGCGAAGAGATTGTGAAGTATTGTGAAGTACTGTGAGCGTTGTGATTATTGTGAGAATAGCTGCTAAGCTACGCGAGAGTTTTGTGAACGGAAAGCAATCGAGATAGTGCTTTGCCGTGAAGCTATCTTTACAGTATAGCTTGACAGTGTATTGGTGATTGTTCCACGGTGTTTATTATAAGTTTAGTGTTGCCGTGAAGCTACCTTTACAGTTACAGCCTGAAGCTGTGTTGCTGATTGTTTCAGCGTATTTATTGTAGATTTTCGACGCTTTTAAAGGTAATTTTGGAACTGTGCTGTAAATAGTGATTCTTGTAAATAAATTGTGCTTTTTATTGTTCTGCATCGTGTTTTCATCGGATACTCTCAAATCCACGAACCCGTATAACGCAACAATATATATGTAATACTTTCAGATTAAAGTAAAATAACACGCCGAACAAATATTAATATGGAAGTTAAATAACAAACCTTCAGATTTCTTACTGTGTAGATAGAATGATAAAGGCTTATATTAACTTTGCAAGAGCTGGTGGCGTCATAAATTCTTAATGGTGAAGAAAACTTGCAGATGTGATTGCCGCGCGTAGAGGATGTCCTTGAAATATATATTGAGATATACTCTGAAATATATTGAGATATACAGTATTATTGCGACGATATGGACCCAACAATTTTTTATACATTGAATTTCCAGACACTGGGTGTAGATAGCAAAGGCAAGAGATGCGTCCTAGCAGCAGCAAGTAATACTTACCAAAGCCCGAGATGTATAGTGAAAAATTTCTTTTATCTGATCAGTTATAAAAGATGTCGCATTGCAGGTTTGTTATGCTTGTTCCCAGTCTCGCTTGTCTGACAATGGTCAGCACAATAGTCAGCTCGACAAGGAGTTAAATGCGCCATCGCTGCAAGAGACTTGAGCACTACATGACGCTGACAGCCTGACTTTAGCTCATTTCCACCACAATTTAGAGAGAGAACACCCTGATCGGACGTGACCGACGGTCTCCCACCCCACTCCTCTTGGCACCAAGCTCTCGAAAAGACTTTCCGCTTGGCGCATATTTAAAGTTCCATGTGTGTCGCACATACACTATGCATTTACAAGAGCCCCTGCCTTATCGTGGATTCGAGCCCGGGCCCTTCAGTACGGTAATCGGAGTCACTAGCCACTATCCCGATTGGGCAGAGTATTGAGGTTAAAACAAACAATAAGGTTATGAGGTTCAACTATTTAAATCTAAAGTTCTAACTCCGAACCCCACGAACACTTAACAAGCGAATAATCGCTTATGTGTGAACAGAACACGTGAGACTTGAGAAGGGTTTAAAACCCTTTATTATTCAGTATATTTACAATCAGTTCCGACTTGGAACTTAACAAAAAGCCACTCGGGTTTGAACTTAAATACTGATAATTTAAACTAAAATTATCTTAACTAAAGCTCTTAAAGGGTGTAGCCGAAGCTATCAGAATCTAACTAGTTGGCCCCTAAGTATTAATTAAATCGGCGAAGCCTAGCAAGGGCCTAAGATATGGCCGAGCGTAATAACAGCTAAGAGAGACGTTGCCAGAAGGCAAACGCGCGCTCATCAGAAAATCAGACTCTCTCTCTTGAAGTCGGTTAAGTCACGACTTAAATAATACTCATTTGAATTATCTGCGTTTCTGAAATTACATTCTGGCAGGAAATTGTAAGCTGAAATTAGAATAAGATAGGAAAGATACAAAGCTTAAAATAACTGTTAATTAACATAATGTAAATCTTACATCTTTCCCCACCAGAATTTAACTACTCTCAAATAAAGGTTTTAAACATCTTTGTTTAAGAGTTTAAATTATGTGCTAGAAGTCCTTAATATCAAAATTTTAAACTTCTAGCAATTCTTTTTTTTAATGACTTTCGTCATTAAATTCCTGATTAGGGCCAACTTTACAACAATTTCTAAAGCTATACTAAACTAAGGAAAATATAACAGATTTAAAATTTTGAATTTGATTACAGACATCTACTTCATCTTTATTTTCAGTCAGAAATCAGTCTTGTCCTTCCAACTAATCTGGAAGGAAAACGTATTAGTAATGTTTTTCATACAATATCCATTTTTGTTACCAATACTCTTTGTTGAAATTATTTTGGCCCTCGAACGTTTTCCTTCACACGAACTAAATTGTTCTTCCCCCATGCTCTCCAGAAATTGTTCTGAGTGAGACGAGGATTTTATGTTGTGCTATCGCGACGACCAGCTCCCACTATCCAATCGCTATGATCTGTTATAAACTCGACTTTCCAGACCTTAGAAAGTTAACCCCAAAACTAGACCTACTGTCCTAAAATAGAGTTTAAATTTAAAATTCTTAAGTGAAGCTTGGAGAGCCTAACTTTAAGCACATTCAATCTATACTTTCATGCCATTCATCTTTTACATAACGATATTTGCATTCATACTTGACCAAAACATATTTGTATTCGTTTAACTTTTACAAAAGTTTAAAAGTTAACATCAACATTTCAAATTCAATACAACATTACATTTTAACACGTAATACTTTAAAATTCATTTTACATCATTCGTTATAGTTGCTATGCCAAACTCACAATGCTTGACTACAATGTTTAATTTAACACAATTGAAGTCTTTCGGCTAAACGTATTCAGAAATTAGCTTCTTGGAACTTGAGAATTCTAAAAGTATTTACAAAAGAAATTTTTCGCCAACTTGCGAATTTAAATTCTTTTCTATTTAACAGATAGTTACAATTACATTCTCGCAAACTTGCGAATTCAAATTCTCGTTTTGAACGGTATTTAGCAACTTTAAACACGTGACATAAATCGAACTTTCAATACAAGCTAGAAAACAAGGGAATTTTCACTTATGTTTTTTGCTTCTATACTCCTGCATCATTTTTGCGCAGAACTCTTGAAATGTTGACGATGCTAAACTTTGGACCCTGACACGTCTCGGGCGGCTGGTATTCTGCTCCGGACCTTCTTTTCTTTTAATTCCTCGGTCTTTGAAACGGGACGCTTTTCTAATGGGCTGTGGATTTTGGAATTCCAATTTTCTCTTTGTCTTGTACCTTGCCGACATTGTTTCTGGATTTCTGAAGAGTCTCTTGCTCCTTCTTGGTTCCTGGGAATGAATAGACCTCATTTCGTTGGGTTGTTTTCTTTTGATTCTTGCTTCCGGTTGGCATCTTTTTCTGGCGTCTCTTGCAGCATCGGTTCTGTAGTTCGCCGTTTTTGCTTCTGTTTCAAGAGCCTTTTTCGTTGTCTTTTAGGCTCAGACTCTTGTTGAAGGGGAACTTTAATGTCTTTAGTACTCCTCGTTCTGGCGGAGTTTTGCTCTTGATGAAGGGGAACTTTCATGTCTTTAGTTCTCGTTCTGGCGGAGTTTTCCTCCTGTTGCAGTTGTCTTCGTTCGCTATGGGTTCTTCAGTGTTAGCTGTCCTTCTTTTCGTTGTTGGGGGATCCTTGTTTGGCGATGCTGAAATTACAACTCTTGGTGCTGTTTCAGGAGCCTGGAATAATTCTTTTAAGATTGGAAAATCCGTACGACTATAATAAGGCTTGATTTGATCGATGTTCGCGATAGATTGTTGACCGTTTTCTGCTTTTAAGTAAACCGTTGAAAATTTTATCTTCTCTATGATAAAAGGGCCCTCAAACCTAGTGTGACAAACTGTAACAGCAAATGGATCATTAGGAAAACAAACAGCTGGTTATTATTAGAGACTTCCTCTTTCGGACTAACTTAAAGAAACTCATTTTTAGGGCCAAGGTGTAAAAGATCGGCGAGGGATAATGTCCTGAAGGCTAATGGGTCTCTATCCCCTAATGCTTTTATGATGCCGACTTGTTTTACGGGTGTTCGCTGGTCTTTTTGTTAGAGGAGACGAAGCAGTGGAGTTGAATAGATATGTAGTCAGAGAAAGGCTGGCGGAAAGCTCGCTTTTTCCCTTCTGTAAAATATAGCTATGTAACGATTTACGCTATTCATCCTGTATTTAACCACGAATGAATTTGTTGTTAAGTTTTAAATAAATTAAAAAGACAATCCTGTGTTGCTATTTTTCCATAAAAGCTTGGAAACGTTACACTAGGTTCAAATTTGGCCACCCTATTTTCGGGTGCCGATGACAGGGAATGCTTTAGTTTTAGGACTTTCTGTCCTGTGGTATATTTTACTTCACGCCTCTTTCTATTGTAATACAATTGTTGTTTTGACCTCGCCGCATCTAAATTTTTGATGGCATCATTAATATTTTTTTAATGTCATTCAATTTAAACGCTTCCTGTCTTTGTTGAACGGAAAATAGCTTATCCAGAGGCGTTAAAATTTTTCTTCCTAGGAAAATTTCTGCGGGGGTTTTTTTAGTTGTATCATGCTTTCCTGTTAATTATTAATTATAATTATTAATTATTAATTTTAGTTTTATCAAGCTTTGCTTGAGGCAAATCCTAATTCATTGATGCAGCTGTCCCAAAGGTCATGATAATTCTTCAAATATCCCCGAATAACTTTAACTATATTTTTATTTCCCGTTTCGCAATATTTGATTGCAGTCTATAAGGTACCATTTTTAGATGGCGTATGTCAAGGCCTGTGCACAGGTTTTCAAATAAATTACTTACAAATTGTCTACCATTATCTGATATTACTTTTACTGGGGCTCCGTATTTTAAAATATATATATTTAGAAATGAATTTGCTACTATTTTTGCTGAAGGCCGTTTAAGGGGAATTATTTCTACCCACTTTGAGAAATGATCTCCGATGGTTAACAAGTATTGGTTTTTATTAATCTTTGTTCTGGGGTAGGGACCAAGCAAATCAATGCTAACCAATTCATTTGGGGACATGGTTTTTATGCTATTTGAGTACCTGGTCGGGTTGTAATTAACGTTGTTAATTAATTGACACAAGTGACATGACCTGACATACGCCGTCACGACTTTGTATAACTGCGAATAGCCGTTAACTCTACATGGTCAAAATTTTCTGGATCTTCCAGATACGCATAAATATCTTTAAATTCTGGATCTGTCTTTAACTCGGCAATTATTGTTTCCCGTGATTCAATTATTTTTGCAGTTAGCATCGTACATTTAATTGTATTTCCATCTTCATCGATTTTAATCCGGGACAGGGCGTCTGCAACTACATTTTCTTTCCCCGGCGTGCGTTTTATGATTAAGTTAAATTCTTGCAGTTTTAGTGTCCAACGTATGAGCCGAGGCGAAAGATTTTTTCCGGAGTATAGGCGATCAACTGCCGCGTGATCTGAATTCACAATTATTGGGGCATTCTCAAAGAACACCCGAAATTTTGAACCGCTAGTAGAATTGCGAGTGTTTCCCGCTCTGTTGCCGTATAATTTCGCTGAACTTGGTTCAGCGTTTTGCTAAAGAAAGCTATTGGCTTCTCATTTTGGGAAAGAACTGTGCCAACGGCGTATTCTGAAGCGTCTGCTGACATTTCCAAATTTTGATCCTCTTCCGGGAATTTAAGAACAGGGGCGTTAATTAAGGCGTGTTTCAATTCTTCAAACGCCGTGTTGACCTCCGCTGTCCATGTGAACCTAGTCTTTTTTCGTTTAAGCACCAACAAAGGTTCAACTATTTTAGCAAAATCTTTAATGAATACTCTGTAATATGAACACATTCCCTAAAAGGACGATAACGTTTTAGCCGTATTTGGCGGGGGATAACTTTTGATAGCTTAAATTTTTGAATTGTCAGTTTCTATACCGTTTTTCGAGATTTTGTAGCCGAGGTACATCAATTCCTTGGTGGCAAACTTGCACTTCTTAGGATTAACTTTAAGACCCGCTTCATGCAATAAGGTGAATACTTCCTACAAATGTTTAATGTGTTCCTCAAAGGTTTCGCTTGTTACAATAATGTCATCGAGATAAATGACAGTACTTTTTCCCAAGACTGGCCTTAACACAATATTCATAAATTTTTTAAATGAAATTTTCTTAATGTGTTGCTCGAGAATGGCTTCCTTCACATGATCATATAGGTACGGCTTTGACCGAGCTGGGGGCTCATTACCCGTACCTATGCTATGCAAGACAATCTGGCAGAAGCCAGGTTTATCGTCGAATAATTGAGAAAGGTTCTTACCAACTCTTGGATTTTTGCTTTTTCTCTTTCTTCGAGGTGACTTAGCTTCACTTCCGGGACTGCAACTTTTTCTTCTTGAATTTTGTCCATCTTGACCTGTAAGGTAGAATCTTTAATATTAATGTTTGCGCTAGCTGCACGTAAGAAATAAACCCCCAATATGACTGTGGTTAGTAGATGTTTTACTACGACAAAGTTTATTTTCAGAACTTCGTTTTTTATTTGGACATACAGGCCCACTTTTCCCAAGCAAACGCACTGTTTCCCTTGTGCAGCAATCACGCGTTGTCCCGTTATCTTAAAGAGTCTGTATCGACGAAAATGTTTTTAAAAAAATTCTGCGACAGGAAACTGCATTGAGCCCCGGTATCTAGTAAGGCGGTCATCGGGACGTCGTTTAGTAATATTTGAATTTTTGGCAAGGCCAAATTTTGTACGACTAACGTATTCAGCTTGATTTCTGAAGGATTTACCTTCTCACACGGTGACGTCACCCTCTTCCTAGTCACCGTGATTAGTTTAAATCCTTTCTTTCGCCCCCTCTGTCCAACTGCTTTTTATTTCGCCAGGCTTTGTTCTGATGGGCTTTCCTTGTATCGGTCTTCCCTACCTTCCCCTCTTGTCGATAGGAACTCTACTGAACTTGAGGTTTCGTTTGATTGTGAAATCTTGAATACTGCATAGAATTCTTCGCCCGCGCGTTTTCCGCCGCTCTCCTACTCGGAAATTTAAGAGCTAGCTGGAATAAGTTTTCCAGTGTTTGCGCGTTTCTAACTTTCAGAAAGTGCTGTATTGACGGAAGCAACCTCGGCAAATTATTTCTATGATTTCGTTGTCGGGCCTCTTTCCATATAATAAGTTGACAATATGAATGTTTCTTAGAATAAAATCTGTTAAGTCTTCCCCCTTAATTTGGTATTTACCAAAGAGTTCTGATTCGAGTTTCGCGCGGTCTTTAATAACTGGAAATGCTTTCAATAGCGAATTTTTAAAATTCTCCCAAGTATAAGTTTCGGATTCTGGATTCCCCAACAAATTTTTGCCAATATTCTTGTACCAGTTGAGGGCTTGACCTTTAAATTCATCGTCGCGATGATTATTCTCTGTGGCTGATTCACAGGATATAACGTAAAGTGTAAATCTAGGTATTCCAGAAAGGTTATTACGGATCCTTTGCCGTCGAATGTTGCTGTTGGCTTCATTGCCGCTGTCATAGTTTCTACGATGAATCCAAATCCCTCCATCGGGTTGGGTTGTGCTAGAGGGAACTGAAAGATTGGAGGGGTCAACGAAAACTCTTCCGTACCTAACGGCATAGTTCGTTAAGAACACTTTCGGGCGCCAGATATGAGGTTCAACTATTTAAATCTAAAGTTCTAACTCCTAACCCCACGAACACTTAACAAGCGAATAATTGCTTAAGTGTGAACAGAACACGTGAGACTTGAGAAGGGTTTAAAACTCTTTATTATTCAGTATATTTACAATCAGTTCCGACTTGGAACTTTACATAAAGCCGCCACTCGGGCTTGAACTTAAATACTAATAATTTGAACTAAAATTATCTCAACTAAAGCTCTTAAAGGGTATAGCCGAAGCTATCAGAATCTAACTAGTTGGCCCCTAAGTATTAATTAAATCGGCGAAGTCTAGCAAGGGTCTAAGATATGGTCGAGCGTAATAACAGCTAAGAGAGACGTAGACAGAAGGCAAACACGCGCTAGTCAGGAAATCAGACTGTCTCTCTTGAAGTCGGTTGAGTCATGACTTAAATAGTACTCATTCTCATTTGCATTATCTGCGTTTCTGAAATTACATTCTGGCAGAAAATTATAAACTGAAATTAGAATAAAATAGGAAAGATACAAAACTTAAAATAACTGTTAATTAACATAATGTAAATCTTACAAGGTTAAAACAAGTAAGCTTAAAACAGGTTAATTCTGAAAAGACACAGAAAGGTTAATAAAAACAATTTCTACTTTTATAATAGAGAAGGGAGATATCCAAATTAAAATAAGGAATTACAGGGCTATTGCTAATTTAAGTTATAATTTGATTTACATATTTTTATCACATATATGCGTAAGATAAAAAGTATGCAAATCAAAATTCTAACTTTAATTTGCAACACTCCCATACCGTACCCCTTATTTTAATGTTGTTATTTCTAATTTCTTATTCGTATTAGTAATTATTTCAAATAAATCTCTCTAAACTGCGTTGTTTTAAAATGAATCCCAGCCATATGATTCCCAGATAGCGCTCCTAACACAGACACTTATGCGATGCTTCAGTTGAGAATGATTTTAAATTTAGAAACTAAAATTTAAAATTTGCCAAAGAGGACAAATCTTAGCTGAAATTAAGTCACTTCAAAAGGAGATTTCAATTTGGGCGCGTCGCTTCTCTCTTCGTTTCATCATTCGCGATTGTAATACAGTACTCGCTCTAGAGTAGCAAAATAACTAAAAAAATATAATACTGAGATGAGCAGCACAGTAACCTTACTAATGCAGAAAACGATCTGCGAAATGTTGACGCAAATGCTGCCAACCTGTTCTTTTATAGTATGAAAAAGAATTTTTCGGAAATGGCATACAATAAAAGGATAATATTTACTGTTTCGTGCTCATTGCTTTCGAAAGATCTGAAAACTTCGAAGCTAAATTTCTTTAGATTTTCCTATCCAAAGAGTAGATTAAAAAGTCTTCCTTTGTATCTAATATATTTGTTAGCAGAAGAGAGGAGAGGATTAGAACAGTAAGGAATGGAAAGTCTGTTTCATCAAGAAGGTGAATGTATTTTAAGCACTCCACTCTTGTGATTATAATTTGTTACTAAGGGCATCATTTTCGGGCATGTGGTGCATGCATCTCATAACATTGGAATAGGAAAAATGGAATTATTACTTTTTAACTCAAACTTATAGTAAAATTGCTCTTAAACACTTTAAATATAAGCTTTGCACTCCATCGTCGATTTTATATTAGAGTCCGAAATATAAATTTGGTGAATATGTGCATTTCATTCATGTTACATATTATGCTTTGATACCTTGTTTTTCTGTTAGTTTCATAGCATAATTTTTTGCTGTATTCCTAGCACCACACCGAAATCCCAGAATGGAAAACATGCGTCAGAAATCGTAAACGAAGATCTAAAGATGGAGAAATAAAGAAGAAATAAGGCCCAGACCTCCTGAATAAAGTTCAATCTTTCCGGTGAGAAACAGTATTTTTCCTTATAGAGAGTGAAGTCCTGCAAACAACTAGAAATAAAAGCAGAGATCAGGTCACCGATGCATCATATTCTGGACCGGGGAGAGAGCTGAAAAATGTTCTTGGACCAATCAGGAATATGAATGATCCAATACCAATCAGGAGATGACTGTGCCAAATTACGCATGTAAGAATGAGCTCAAGAAATTTTTCTCTCAGCAAAAATCATGAAGCTAGAGGAAATTAATTTGAATAAAGTGAACTATTTTAAGCAGGTCAAGTCTTAGTGAAAAACATTTATTATGGGAGAGAAGCATCTCTGAGGAAGTTTGTAGTGTGAGGCATAAGATTGTAGCCTGTATCAATAAGTTCGCATTTGAAATTGCCGGCTTAAGGTAGAATATTCGTTATTTATGATTTTGTTGAAGACATTTTTATTCAGATTATCGAATTCTATTATGGGATCAATTTTTCGGTCGTTATGAATAATTTTGTTCATTGCAAACCAAGGGGCTCCAGTGATTTTTGGAAATAGATTGTTATCGAACTGCAAGTTATTGAAATCTGTTTTTGTGGTAATTCTCCAGGCAGGTGAAACATAGGTGAGAATCGCATTGACTGCTGTGTAAATACACTTTTTGCTTGTGAGGTCTAGTACATTGGTGCTATCAAAGAGGCTCTTTGATCTTGAAAGTCATCCCAATGGATTTGCCGATAAAATTGGTGATGTGGGCATTTCGTATGAGAGTGCCGCTGAAGCCAGCTCTCAGACAATTTGCTGTGGCGTCTCGTGGAATGTTAGTGAGAGCTTTGTTGGTGTATTCGCTCTTACGTCGTGATTTCTACGCAGTTGTGCTAATTTTGTGGTAAGAGGACCCACTCTCTATCTTGCGTATTCTGTTCTGGAACCTAGCAGTATTATGGTCAACATTCAGCGATATTTTGATAGGATAGCCGTATTATCTGCATAACAAGCCGTGAGGTGGTTTACATAATCATCGAACTTTGGAATGTCTATAGCATAAATGAGTTACAGCATCGGGCAGAGAATGGATCCCTGCGGCTTAAGTTACGGAATATTTAATAATATATTATTAAGAAAATACTATAGTCACTCTCGAATACATGAAATTCATAATTAGGTTCATTTACATAATTTTTTTTAGATTTGGAGTTCAACAGCATGTCCTTCATGAACTTTCGAAATACGTTTTTGTTTGTTACGTTAGTATATTTCATACTTTCTTCTAATTATTTTAATATCCCAGTTTTCGATTTTGTCTTTAGTAAAGCTTTTATTCGGAAGATTTTTTCGAAGATCATATTGTATTATTGACTCATCCAGTTCATAAATTTATGCTAGTTTAAAAAAAGTTATAGTGTAACTAATATGCATTATTTAAAACGCATCACAGAGATTTTTAGTATTGTCAAATAACGCTTTATTGTGTGAAAGAGATCCGTGTAGGAAAATTAATAACTGATATATCCAAGAAGTACAGGGACATAAAATTTAAACAGTATTTCCACAGTTTGTTGAAATCTGCAGTCTTTTTTCCATTGTGGAATAGCTCCTTACGAGAATTAATATAATGTAAACAACTCTCAGTTCAGGTCTATTCGACATCGCACATGAATTTGAAGCACCATCTATTGGTCAATAAAATCAGCTAATAGCAAAGGGGCTAATGTCTGCTGCATCGTTAAACTTTGTAACATTTCTAAAAATCTGCAATGTACGAAGAAGATACCAAGGAGGCTATTCTAAGCTCCTTGCAATGTACCGATGTAGCAAAGTTCTGTATTTCCAATATGCTGTCTTCAGTGTTCATAAGTCTGTAAATTTTTGTCGCAAGATGGGCAAGGTTAGTTGCTTCGTATTTCAGGATGCACATCATGCACATTTCGCAGATGAATAAATAAATTAGAAAGAAATCAACTATTTTTCGAGAAAAGAGCAGATTTTTTTTTCAGTAGAATTCATAAGCAATAACAAATATACACATAAACAAATTTAAAATTCTGTATGCAACGCAACATTCGTCTAAAGAGAAAACTAAACTGGCAATAGTTTTTCTTTTCATTACTTCTCCACCAAGAGTCACTAACAGTGGAAACACAGTGGAAAAGGAGGTATATCCTGTGGAGGATTTTTTAGTGAAACTGACTCGTATCTACATTAAGAATGGGAAATACTAAGAAAACACTTATGCAGCCAGCCCTTCGTCGGGACTCGAACTGGGGACCAAAATACCAGTGTTGAATGTTTTTTATCACTCACCCGCTGGTAGGCCAAATGGCAATGGTCGAAACTAAAATTTTGAGATTATACAAAATCGCCAATTTTTGCGAACTCCGTTGACAAACCCACGAGGAGTTGTGTCAAGGCCAATTAGATATGTAGTTGGTTGGGTTAAAACTGAGACGCTTTTTTCAGTAAACCTACCCTATGTAGTTCTTCAAGAACAAGGCACATTATTGAGACAATGAATCCGCATTAGAATAGAAAATCATTATTTACGAGAATGAAGATATATTTGAAATGCCATGATGTTCTCTCGCAAATTATTATATACATATTGTTGCGTTTATACGGGTTCGTAGATTTGAGAGTATCCGATGAAAACACGATGCAGAACAATAAAAAGCACAATTTATTTACAAGAATCACTATTTACAGCACAGTTCCCAAATTACCTTTAAAAGCGTCGAAAATCTACAATAAATACGCTGAAACAATCAGCAAAACAGCTTCAGGCTGTAACTGTAAAGCTAGCTTCACAGCAACACTAAACTTATAATAAACACCGTGGAACAATCACCAACACACTGTCAAGCTGTACTGTAAAGGTAGCTTCACGGCAAAGCACTATCTCGATCTCTTTCCGTTCACAAAAATCTCGCGTAGCTTAGCACTCACAGTAAACAGCTATTCTCACAATTAATCACACACTACTTAATCACACTGCTCGCAACGGTTTATATAGCTTTTTATTAGGTTCCACAGGTTTCGAGAAATATCTCGACAGGAAGTTGTTCTAGAAGCTTCCCGATTGGACCATGGGATATCGCCGATTTGGTCGCCAAATGGGCGATAAAGTCGCCAATCTGGCAACCCTACCATACACTATTTTATGGCAACCCTAGTGCTATGCCGGAAAGCTTACATACAGGCACAACCGCCGAATTTTTCGCAAACAACGACCGCACGTCCCGGGCACTACAATCCCTGGTTGGGAGCCAAAAAGAAATAATCGAAAAAGCTGCAAAACAAATAAATTACAATAATAACAAAATTTGCAAATATTTAGAGTATTTACAAATAACAAAAACATTTACACTAATTACAAAGATCTATGTACAAGCAACTATGCATAGATCTTACAATTAAACATAAAACCATTACGAAATACGCGGTACCCATAACAAAAAGAACTATCACTAATTACTATGGTCATAGTAAGGAGCTAACCTATCATAATGTACAATCTTAGGTTTGGAATTAGGAGACTTACGGATCCGTATTACGACGTCATTCAGTCTGTTGAGGACTGTGTAGGGACCTTCCCAATGCGATTGCAGTTTGGGAGAAATGCCCTTACGACGGCTCGGATTCCACAGCCAAACCTTGTCGTTTTCCTGGAACTTATGTTCGGTCGCTCTTGCGTCGTACCTCTTCTTCATCCTGTCCGTCGAGATGTTAATTCGCTCTCGAGCAAACCTGTGCATCGTTTCCAACCGGGCTTGGAGATCTTGAACGTACTCCTCAGGAGAGGACTGTAGATCCGGAGGACGGCCGAAAAGCAGGTCACTCGGAAGACGGAGATCACGACCGAAGAGCATTTGAGAAGGGGAATAGCCGGTACTCTCGTGGACGGCACTACGGTAAGCAAGCAGGAACAGGGGCAGCTTACGATCCCAGTCTTCTTGGTTCTTGGAAACCATAAGCGATAGGTGGTTCAAGATTGTGCGGTTAAATCTCTCCACCATGCCGTCAGACTGCGGATGTAACGGGGTGGTCTGTGTTTTCTTTATTTCCAATAAGTCGCACAGTCCTTTGAACACAGCCGAAGTGAAGTTCCTGCCTTGGTCGGTATGAATCTGGAGGGGAGTTCCAAATCTAGATACCCAGTTCTGCAACAGGACTTCAGCCGTAGTGACAGCCTCTTGGTCTGGAATTGGATATGCTTCAGGCCACTTCGTAAAATAATCCATGACAACTAGAATGTATCTGTTGCCATCTTTAGTCCATGGCAGAGGTCCCAGTATATCAAGGGCAATTCGCTCGAAAGGCGCTCCAACGTTGTATCGCTGCATTCTTCCGCGACAGCGTTCCTTCGGTCCTTTCTTGGCTGCACAGGCATCGCAAGACCGGCACCATTTCTCAACGTCTTTTCTTGCGGAACTCCAAAAGAAGCGCTCTCGAACTTTGTTTAATGTCTTCATATAGCCGAAATGCCCTCCTGTTGGGCTGTTGTGTATTTCTTTCAGGACATCAGGTATTCGGTTTTGAGGAAGCAACAGCTGCCATCTTTTATTAGTTCCATCGTCGCTTTTCCACAGTCGATATAAGACTCTATTTCGAAGGTGAAGTGAGTCCCAGAGAGCCCAGTACTTTTTAGTCATAGGACTGAAGATGGAAACGTCCTGCCACTTGGGTTTCTTAGCCGGTGATTCCTTCAGGTCTATTATTGGCCTAATGTTAGGATCCGCCATCTCGTACTTAGCTTCTGCTCTTGAACAATACCCGGGTCAAATACTTTTCCACGGCAGTTCTCAGATGTATTTCTGTTTTTCATATCACAGTCTGAAGATTCAGTCCTTTCAGACTTTTCGTGCACAGGAAGATCTGAAACAGTTCGTTCACCACTACGTAGTTTATTTGCATCGTGTGTACAGTTCACCTTGGTAATTTTAGCAGTTGCTACATGCTTATTTTCCTCCGTTTCCTGGGAACCAATTCCGAAGTTTGCACCAGGGTCATGAATACAATCCTGTCCTTTACAAACAGAAGTATCCTGGTTTAGAATCGAGTCCATGTCTACATAATATTCATTATAAGACACACATACAGTTTGTGAAGTGGGTAAATTTTCTTGCAATACTGGATCACTCTGCGTAGGCTGTACATCAGCTTCTTCCATCTCAGAGTCATATGAATTTTCAGATGGTTCAATACTTGCTAACTGCGACTTCGTAACTTCACTATCAGTTTCTATGATCTTCAGAGTCGCATTTTCATTTTCTTCTGTCTCTACTTCAGGCACTTGAGAATCAAAAGCTTCTTTCCCGTCTTTTATTTCTTCATGCTTTCCTTCTTTTCCTTTAACACCGTTAGATGTTTCATTCATCATTTCTTGATTTTTCTCAGGCAGTTGATTAGCTATTCCCTTTATTTCTCCTTCCTTTGATTCTTCAGACGAAAATTTTGGCACTTTCGCATCTTCTTTTATGGCTCCAGTTTCTTCTGCAAGCTCCTCTTTCATCTGTTGGAGTTGCTCTCGTACTTTTTCTCGGCCGACTTTCCTCTTTTCGCGCTCGGCCTTCATCTCAGCTATCATCTCTTCATAGCCAATTCTTATCTCATCATATGTGGCTATCATCTCTTCATAGCCAGCTTTCATTTCTTGTTTCATCTCTTCTTGTCCAGGTTTCAGAGCTGCTAACATGTCCATCAAAGCTTTCATTTACTCCGCCATTGCTTTCTCCCGTGGACGGGTGACTGGCATTCACTCTCAAACCCGACTCCTGACACCAGTTGTTGCCTTTATACGGGTTCGTAGATTTGAGAGTATCCGATGAAAACATGATGCAGAACAATAAAAAGCACAATTTATTTACAAGAATCACTATTTACAGCACAGTTCCAAAATTACCTTTAAAAGCGTCGAAAATCTACAATAAATAAGCTGAAACAATCAGCAACACAGCTTCAGGCTGTAACTGTAAAGGTAGCTTCACGGCAACACTAAACTTATAATAAACACCGTGGAACAATCACCAATACACTGTCAAGCTATACTGTAAAGGTAGCTTCACGGCAAAGCACTATCTCGATCGCTTTCCGTTCACAAAACTCTCGCGTAGCTTAGCACTCACAGTAAACAGCTATTCTCACAATTAATCACAATTAATCACACACTACTTAATCACACTGCTCGCATCGGTTTATATAGCTTTTTATTAGGTTCCACAGGTTTCGAGAAATATCTCGACAGGAAGTTATTCTAGAAGCTTCCCGATTGGACCATGGGATATCGCCGATTTGGTCGCCAAATGGGCGATAAAGTCGCCAATCTGGCAACCCTACCATACACTATTTTATGGCAACCCTAGTTCTATGCCGGAAAGCTTACATACAGGCGCAACCGCCGAATTTTTTGCAACAATATATTTGCCTAAATTCTTTTCCACTGAGAGGCTTTAATACAAGCAAAGGCTTTAGATCTACTTCTTTTGATAGGGTCTGGTACCGGGGGCTTATTTACAAACATATCAAGTTGAACTCTTCCGGTCATTGTATTACATTTATTGCTTTCTATCTCCAAGACAGAAGCTTTGCAGTGAAAACTAGCAATGCTGTTTCTACCACGAGTAGTATTTTGCCGGAGTACCCCAATGGTCAGTACTTTAACCATATTTATATAACATTTACACTTATGATATTCCTAAAGACCCACAAATTACCACATATACAGTGTGTTTCAGAGATCATGGGACAAACTTGGAGGGGTAGTGTAGCGTACTAAAACATGCATTTTTTAATAGGAATGCAGGGTCTAAAGCGACGGGTTAAGGCATGAATGCAAAAAAACAACACGAGAGGAAAATGTGTTTATGTACAAAATCAACGCAAAGTGCTTCTTTGCAGCAATACAATATTCACAATAAATGTTCAAAAAAAGGAAACACTAACAGTAATAGGAAATACAGCTGCGATTGGCTGGCAATGCAGTAGTAGAGGGCATAGTGAGCCGGACAAACCACGATCCGATGCATCAGAGATTCATTCGCAACTCTGATGTCGAGCGTGATGGGTGAGTTTACGTACAGGGAAAACGCTGACATGCATCTCATGTATGGGAAGCACACAATGTTCGAGAGGTTGCATCGGTCTCTGTGTGAAAATGGGTCATTTGAAGCCACCTCTGACACTAAGAGTGGAAGAAGAACTGCACGGCAACCTCGCATTGAAGAATCCGTCTTGAACATTGTGCATAAATCACCTCAGACAAGTACAAGAGCTATTGCACGTCGTCTGCAGCTGAGTCATTAAACCGTTTGGAGAGTATTGAATGAAAATGGTTTGCACCCATACCATTTACAGAGAATCCAAGCCTTCCAAGAGAAATACAAGCGTCTAGACCCCAAACCTCACTTTTGCTCATAACCGGTTTTATCCCTTCTCTGGGAAATGAAGAAGGGAAAAGGGATTTTGAGTATAGGGAATTTTAGTCTATAGCGTATCGTGTGTGTTGGAAATTAATGTGAATATGTCTTCAGAAAATACTAGCGTGTCTTCTGAAATAATAAAACGGCCCTGACAGAATTTTATTATATTTTATTATTTTTATT
>KK122218.1:32910-48986 GCA_000611955.2 Stegodyphus mimosarum
ATATATGTATATATATATATATGTTTATTATTGTATTATTCGAAATAAATCTACGTTTCTATGAATATTGATTTTTTTTTGCGGCCCGCCTAAAGTTAAACCTTGTTTGTTTGGCCCAAGTGTACCTATGAGTTTGACATCCCTGTACTAGAGACTGGGTTTGTGTTCGCTGCGGAGACAATCACGAACCAAAAACCTGTCCCGTCTACAAAAATCAACCAGCTACGTGCTTCCATTGTAAAGAGCCGCATCCTGCTAATTTCTGTCAGTGTCCAGCAAGATCACAGCAAAATAAGCAAAAATTTATACTCAGCCAACCTCCTGACAGAAATCCTTGGACGCTGCGAAAAAAAGATTTTCCTTTACTCAACACTGAACAAGAAGCTAACAAAAATGAACAAAATTCCGAACTTGAAGAAGCAAATAATTCCCTTTCTGAAATTTTTAACTTTGGTTCGTTAAAAACTGTATGGACAACAATTACTGAAGGATTAAAAGAAATGAAGAAACAGAAATCTCCTCTTGACAAAATCAGCATCACAGTTAATATCTTTGATAAAGTATGCAATTACATTTAATATGCCTCACAATATCAATACGAGAAGCCTTAAAATTCTTTCTTGGAATGCAAACGGCTTAAACAACAAAAAGGATGAGTTGGGTGATCATATTCTTGAACTGGAACCTGGCGTTATTTTAATACAAGAATCGCATTTGCAACCAATAAATAAAGTATTATATGCAAATTATGCCCCTTTCCGAACTGATCGTACTGCGGGCCGCGGAGGTGGCATCATTACTTACGTCAAAAGAAGCCTACATCATCAATTCAAACAAAATCTGTCTACTTCTTTCGAAAGTAATTCTATAGAAATCAATTATACCAAATTTATTATTTCCAACATTTATATTTCTCCGAATAATAGACCTACTATGTCTGAACTTGAACATCTCCTGGACCCAAATTATACGAGCCTTGTCGGTGGGGACTTTAATGCGAAGCATCAGTGCTGGAACCCAAGTGCTAACAAAAGAAAAGGTACTGAAATTTTCA
The DNA here is from genome assembly GCA_000611955.2 of Stegodyphus mimosarum. NCBI lineage: Eukaryota > Metazoa > Arthropoda > Arachnida > Araneae > Eresidae > Stegodyphus > Stegodyphus mimosarum. The sequence continues at coordinate 33,965 of KK122218.1, forward strand.
ACTTGATTCAAAGCAAAAACTACATAATCCATGCTTCAGATGAACCAACGCATGTTGGTTACCACAGCTATTCCATCATTTACTTCTTTTTTTCAAATAATCTTAATTATAATTGTCAGGTCACTGTTATTTCAGCTTTATCTTTCGATCACAACCCCATCCTTCATGGAATTAATATCACATATTTTCTACCTGCTTTAAACCGCAGTATTGGAATTACAAATTGGAATAAATATTCTCAAATTCTCACTGAAACTATTTCTGGAAATCCTCGCATTGACAACAGCGAAGATATTGATAAAGAGGTACAACATTTTACTAATTGCATTTAAAAAGCTCTAAATTCTGCCACCAACAAATTCATCAGTAGTCATCCATTTCTCCCGCTTCCGAACAGCACAAGGCAAAATATTAAATACAAAAATCACATCAGGAATCTATGGCAATCTACAAGGGACCCAAGAATTAAAGCTCACCTTAATACTCTTCAAAGGAACATTAAAAAAGAAATCACGGAATTCAAATCTTAACGGTGGAAAAACTTCCTAAACACTTTTGCCACTGAGGACAATTCCCTCTATGACATTGCTCGCAAATTTAAAAAACATTTTAAGCAGATACCTCCACTCCATGGCAATAATGGACTCGTTTATTCTGATGTAGATAAAGCCAACACTTTTGCTAACATTCCTGAATATACATTCACTCCCAACTCCTTTCCATATAATAATGATCATATTACTAAAGTCAATAGCTCCGTATTTTCCTTCCTCAATAGTGCTGGACTATTGAACTTCACCTTTCTTGCCTCACCAAGGATTGTCGCGGACTTTATCAGCCCTTTAAAAACCAAGAAAGCTGCTGGCCACGATGATATTTCATTAAAAGCACTGAAGCACCTTCCTATCAACGCAATTGTTTAACTAAAATCATCAACTCCATCATTAAGCTTTTCTACACTAGTGTGCAAAACTTAAGCAACAATGTAAATTTTAATCAGATAGCCATGAAATTGCAGAAAAGAAGTCCTTGAGATCAGTACAATGAACACGCAATTCAGTAGAAAGGTCATGCATATGTAAGTGTCAAGAACAAAACGTCACAAGCGGCCTGAGAGCACGCAAAACACGTGCAGTATTATCCTTTTAAAAACAAACAAAACACGTGCAGCAGTATCCTTTTATTGTAGTCCTAAGCTCAGCTTAGGACTACAATAAAAGGAAGGATGAAGGCGCAATTAAAGACATTCCCTGCAAGTGCAAATGAGTTCTTTCGTGAAATATGGGTAGAAGAAATCGCCTGGATGACCTCACACGTGGAAGAATGATCAGAAAGCTGTAAGAGAGTAGTAGTGTGACAAGTATAGCTGAAGACTTCGGAATCAACAAAAGTGTCTTTTCGTGTGCTTGGAAAGGCCTTTCAAATCATAGGTAAAGCTGTTAGAAAGGTTGGTGGTGTCCAGCCCAAGAAAACAACTGCAGTGGATAAATGATATATCGTCCTGCAGGCGAAAAGAGCCCGAAACCAGTTGGCAAGCGCCATGGCTCAGACACTGTGTACAGCAACGGGGCGACAAGTGTCGCAGTTTACTGTGTCCAGAAGCCTTCACAAAGGTGGCCTATTCGCCTGCCGTCCTGAACGCTACATTCCTTTGAAAGTTGGCCATTGGCGCCACCGTTTAGAGTGGTGCAAGGAGCATAAAAACTGGACATCTCATCAATGAAGTCGTGTCCTCTTTACGGATGAGAGTCGTTTTAATGCCACAAGCGATTTTCAACGCCAGTTGATTTGGAGAGAAGTCGGGACACGGTTTTATCCCAGTAACATCACGGAAAGAGACCGTTAAGGTGGTCCTGGAGTTTTCGTCTGGGGAGGCATTATGCTGAACGGGAGGACAGAGCTCCACGTTTTCACCAGACGTTCTGTAACCGGAGATCTCTATTGTCAGGAGGTGATCCTTCTCAATGTGCGCCTGTTCCAAGGTATCATTGGAGCAGACTTCATTTTTTTGGATGACAATGCAAGGCCACACCAGACTCCTGCCTTTCAGAAGCTATTGGAAAGTGAAGATATCACTCGGATGGATTGGCCAACGTATTCCCCTAGTTTAAATCTTATAGAACATGTGTGGGATACTTTGAGGAGACGCTTTTTGGTACGATCATATCCTCCTGGTAACACCCAACAATTGAAATAAATGTTGATTGAGGAATGGACACGCCTACCCCAAGATCTGTTGGACAATCTGGTGCTGAGTATGGAGAGACGGTACGAAGCAACCATTGAAGTAAGGGGAGGGCAAATATCATACTAAGGAACATCTGCGTTTCGTTCTTCCTCTTGTGCAGACAATCATGTATAATGATACTATGAGTTTAGTAAAGCCTTTTTTTTGTTTGATTCCATACTGCACGCATTGTATTCATGTTTGAGAAACTATGCTTTCGTCATCATTTAAGTACAAAATGCCGTCTCTCATTTCTAAATTTCATGTCTCTCAGATGATTTCTCGTGGAGTTATGGCAAAAAGAACACCTGTTGCTTAAGTTTTGCACACCAGTGTACTTCCCTAACGTATGGAAACATGCCATTGTTGTTGTTTTTCCAAAGCCACATCAAAATTCTACCTTTCCTCAAAATTACCGTCAAATCAGTTTACTTAGTCAAATTTCCAAAACTGCTGAAAAAACTATTCTATTTTACATAAATCGATTCCTGCCTTCTAGCTCTTATACTCTGACGGACAATATGGATTTACACATCTTCACAGCACTAATAATCAACGTCTCCGAGTTGTCAGTTACATTACTGATGGATCCAACTGTAAATTCCCCACCGGGGCAATATCATACCAAAGCATTTGACAAAGTGTGGCACTGAAGACTTATATACAAATTAATCAAGCTTAACTTTCCTGACCATTTCATATGACTTATTGCATCTTATCTCCAAAATCGGACTTTTGCTGTTAGAATTGGAAAAACCCTTTCAACTACCAGAAGCATCACTGCAGGCGTTCCACAAGGCTCTGTTCCTTCTCCGTTTCTTTACGGAGATATCTATACTCATGATATTCCAAAAGAATCTCATACCACTATTGCACTCTTTGCGGACGATACTGCTATTCTAAATCAAGCTTCTAAAATCAATACTGTTCAAATTTTTCTTCAAAGTTATCTGGTTATACTGGAACATTGAATGACTCTCTGGAGAACTGCTGTTAATATTGACAAAACTAAAGCCTTTATTTTTAGAAAAGGAACACAAATCTTCTTCCGCCAAAACCCATCTTCTCTGATGATGAAATTCAATGGACTGATCAAGTGAAGTACCTTGCAGTCACTCTCCACAAAAAACTCTTTTCGACAACACTTGCATGAAACTGTCAGAAGATTCAACATCTCTATTATCGCCATCCGACATCTCATTGGCAGACATAGTAACCTTGTAGTTAGCAACAAACTGATTCTATACAAATCAATCCTTCGACCTGCACTGCTCTATGCCACTTCAGTTCGGGGACATGTTGCGAAAACTCACATTAATAAAATCTAAGTCACTCAAAATAAAACTCTTCAGGCTATCATCAAAGCACCTTGGTATATTCCAAATTCATATATTCATAGAGACTTCCAAATTGATACCATTCAACCCTATATTCAAACACTTGCTTCAAAGTTTTTTCTTTCTGTGTTATAACAGAAACAAACAGCTGCATCAATTCTTTACGATGCACACTTTTTCCTAGAGAAAAGCACAAATATCCTTCGGATATACTTCATACCTAACACAACGTTTTTCATCTGACGCACTACTTCATTGCTCATGACCACTTCACTTAATAAACCTTCTCTGTTTTTACTCCCTTACATTCAAATCAAGTCCCGCTCTAGTTCCACCCATGAAACAGGATGTCTTCTGTCAAACTCCCACTGACTGCCATTTTGCTTATCATTTCATACCGAAATTGCTTCCATCGATCTGAAAAGCGGCCTTTTGCATTGTTATCAATCTGTTACAATTATTAACAATCACATTTTCCCGCAGAATTTATTTCTGCCTTTTTTTTTTCTGCCTGAATATTTTCTCGCGTCTATCCTGTTATATGTGCACTAATACTTTGTGCCACATGCCAATGAGCCTTTTAATTGTTAAAATCTTTCCTACCCGCTTTTTGATTTAGTGTTTGTACTGTGCATAAAAACTTAAAAAAAAATATGGAAAAAGTATATGAAACTAATATTTCCTATTATTAACCTTACCTTTTTACTCTGTCCCTAAACTTTCTTGAGTGTAAGTGGCTCCCTCTAGTGTGCATCAAGTAAATTAACTTATGCATTTTCCCTATTTCTGCTCACTTTATTTCATTCTGATGAGGAAGTAAATGGTTTTGAACCATGGGCACTCCTTAATACAAAATCATTGGCATTGGCATGTTTATCAACAAACGGCAACTTGAGTACTGACTCATGAAGCGATGCTCGAACACTTTTTTTTATATTAGCACATAGAAGTATGGTAACCTTTTACGTTGACATTATTACGCTTGGCAATGATTACAGATCTTAGTTAATTTCACTAAGATTGTGAAAAAATTTAAAACAAATTTCTTTCCATATGCGAAAAATAGATTTTGTTAATGATTCTCAAAAGCCAAAAGATTACATTAGTGCTATTTGGATTAAAGATAACTGATTTGTTTTTCACATAAATCCTGTGCGGCGCCAGACCTCGCATGGCCGCACCGGGTGGCAGAATTTTGGGAAGAAGAGTTAACAAACCGACCAACAAAATTAACGGGCGAAAATAATTTAAGAATTTAAGGAAAGCATTGGAACTCCAAATCTAGGGACGGCAGATTTTTAGAACTTTTTAGGAAGGCGCTTGGTAGCAGAATTTAGGACCCGCAGAAACTACATCAGATGCTAAGATATCTAGCGACGTCACTCGATAAACCTTTATTACATGTGGGAATTATTTATTTAGGATTCAGATAAGCATGTGCAAGAAATCGATGTAAGTATAATAAATAACTAAACTAATACAGTCAGGCTTAATTGTCTCAGTGCGCGATAGAAGCAAGACAAAATCTAGTGGAACAACTTGTCTTTCGTCGCCAATATCACGCTACATAGCCAATAATGTATTGTGGACGCTATTAAGCTAAGCTAAAATTATACTTTACCGATTCCAAGGAATTTCAGCCAATCTCTCACAGTGATCCTCAACCTTTTACTGTGACGACACACTTTTAACGATTTCAAAATTTGGCGGCACACAAAGAAAAAATAAGTTTAAAAGTTGTTTACCTACCTATAATACACTATGTAAAATAGTTTATGATAATAATTTTGAACGTAAAATAAAATAATATTGTAAGGTTTTAGTGAAACTAACAAAGTTTTACTTTAATTTAAATCTTTCTATCTCTTCTCTGTTTCAACTTCCCGTCAGAAGAAGCGCGCGTTTTCAGCTTATGCTAATTTGAAGTACAGCCAAGTACTATTTAAACCAGAGGTAGAAACCTCTTAGTGTGAGAGAGCTTTTAGTCTCGGATCACGGTCATTCTGTTCGACGTTCGCTTGAGCAGCTAGCAGTTAAAATTATAAGCCATAGTGCTTACTACGTGATTACTTATTGAAATAAATTGAAGTGCGCTAGTATTAGTATTTCTTGCTACGCACCATTTAGTTAGAGGCCAAACTCCGCGATTTGCTCTGCGAGCAAAGTTTAATTAAATTTCTATTTAGGTTTAGATATTTATTTAAATTTATTTGATTTGTTAAGTTAGGCCCAGGTGTGGTCTTTTACTTTCTGTATCTGTGGCAGTATTTAACTCTCCGAGCGTTACGGGTTTAGCCTTGAAATTTCAAAGTTCCTAAAAATGTCATGAACAAGTGTTATTTTCTTGATTTTAATTAAAAAATGACTCTTTCATTTTGTCCTTTGATTTCTTTTCTTCCAATATAAATCCAAACCGAAATCAGATATATTAAAAAATAGCAGAAATTGTCATGTATAACGAATATAGAAGGCAGCCTTCTATACGGAAAAATCTGGCCGTAACGCTGAGAGGGTTAAAGATTTTTTTCAGGATCCGAGGCAATCGAATAGCCAGGAAGATGTACTTCAGCGAAAACAGCAGGAACCAGCTACAACGGCATCGAAAAGTCAGAAACAGAAAGCTCCCCCTCAACAAAGTAGAAGTAAGAACCAAAATGTCGATTCAAAAGAAAGTCTGACGATGCAGGTGATCAGACCTACGAACGGACCTACGAGCAAACCAAGAGACGAAAGCAGAATGGGCAAGGAAAGCCCAATGTATCCAAAAGAACTGCGGAATCATCGGACAGGTGCCCGAGAAGCAAGCAGCCCGAGAATCAACGTCCCGAATACAGCAGGAACCAGGAGCAGCAACGAACAAGGGCCCAAGAGCGAAGGGCCCAGTCCACCAAACGCCCAGCAGAGCAACCTCCCCCTCAGCGCAAGTATCCGAGGATACAACGACGGAATTGTAAAAGGAAAAGAGATGAGCAAGCTTCCAAGGACCAACAACCAAAGTCAAGGAGACTGGCCCAAGCGGCAATTTATTCTTTCAAGGATTGGGCCAAGAAAAGGATGGATGACTACAACAAGATAAGTAGCATTTCTTATTCAAAAGTTTAGTTAATTTTCGAGTGTACTGCAAGTTGCAGGGTCGATTTTACCTCAAGCGAAGTTGAGTTTTACGCCAAGTAGGCGATAAAAACTTATCTTGAAAGAAAAATGTTTTTGTTTAAAAAATTGTAATTCGGCAAAGACTTAAAATTACTTAATGTTTGTAAAATAGATTCTGAAGCATTGTAAATAGATTAATTTTGTAAAAGCAATGAATTGCTGAAAAGAAAAATGTTAACTAAATGATTTTGTATGACGCTTTGTCGAAAGACTTGTAAAATGTCTAGAATGAAAAATCGGAAAATTTAAGAACACGATTTAGTCTGTAGACTATTATTTCAGAGTAATGTGATATTTCAGGAAAGTACCTTGAGAAAGGAATAGGAAGCACTTGCTGTAAGCTTAGAAATTTAACCTACATTTGTATTTCATGATTGCTATGAAATTAAGTGCAATATCAATGTGAATTGTGTGTGCAAACTGCGAATTGTATGCATGAAAAGTTAGAGTAATTTTTAGATGCAAGTGTTAAATAGGCTCTCCACCAAATACACTTAAAGTGTTAGACATAAAGCTAGTGAGAACCTCAGGTTTAGCTGGTTATAGGGCGTCTTTTGAGGTCTGGTATGTCAAGTTCTAACTAATGTTAGTCGATCGTAGGTGGTAGATTTGAACACCCCCGAACACAGAAAAACCTGCAATGGCAGTTTGCTTTTCATCCAACACCGGTGAGACAGCAGTGGGGGAAGAATTTAATTGTGCTTGAATGATAATGTGTGTGTGCGAATTTACACGGGTAAGAATAAGGAATTTTACCTAGAAATTACCGTTATTATGTTGTACTAAAATTCCTTTCCTTCCAGATTTTGCTGGAAGGAGTAAGACGTAGATGAAAGAAAAATGTTGAAGACTGTTGTTCAAGAAAATTTCGTCTGTAAACATGTTTCACAAACAGATATTGCCTTGTAAGAGTTGGCCTAAGTTTAGAAGAGTTAAATTTTGACTATTTGTTTAGAATTGCGAGTTTCAACATGGTCCGTTTGGGCCACAGTAGTTTAACTACCGCAGGTTTTAGTTAAACAAACAAAGTTTTATTTTAATTTAAATCTTTCTATCTCTTCTCTGTTTCAACTTCCCGTCAGAAGAAGCGCGCGTTTTCAGCTTATGCTAATTTGAAGTACAGCCAAGTACTATTTAAACCAGAGGTAGAAACCTCTTAGTGTGAGTGAACTTTTAGTCTCGGATCACGGTCATTCTGTTCGACGTTCGCCTGACCAGCCAGCAGTTAAAATTATAAGCCATAGTGCTTACTACGTGATTACTTATTGAAATAAATTGAAGTGCGCTAGTATTAGTATTTCTTGCTACGCACCATTTAGTTAGAGGTCAAACTCCGCGATTTGCTCTGCGAGCAAAGTTTAATTAAATTTCTTTTTAGGTTTAGATATTTATTTAAATTTATTTGATTTGTTAAGTTAGGCCCAGGTGTGGTCTTTTACTTTCTGTATCTCTCCCGAGTTGGGAAGTGTGTAAATAATAGTGCTTTAATAAAAGAGGATTTTAAATCCCTTTCAAGTGCAGTTATTCTTCAGCACAGTATCTACATCAGAACAAAGCGCATTTTCAGCTCCCTGTTCCAGTTCAGGACTTGAGGTTAAGGACCCTAGTAAGTACTTCACAATGTGTGCAAAACATATGCACAGAACACTCAGTCCTGACAATATGTACTACAAAAACAGCAGTACGTTTATTAAGGGATTAATTACAAGTTAACAATAAAAATACTTTTAATGAGAAAATTGAGCTTGATGTTTTTTGTTAATTAGTCCAAAGGGGCTTTGTCCCTGAAAGACTATTGTTTTCGTTTTGCGATTTTGCGTCGCAAACATTAAATGTCGGTTCACATTTCAAACTGTTGCCACCAAATATTGCAGTCCTATATTATATTTAAAGAAATTAAATAATGAAGAATGTGCATAAATGTATATATGTTTTTCGCATTGTGATAAAACGATGGTACCTAGAGCCATCGAATTTTGAATGACGTAATCCTGCTGCAAATATGGGCATCTAGAAGGCCAAATTTGAAATTTGTTTTATTATCGATTTCATAATTCGTAATTTAAGGATTTCAAAGCGTACAATGGCAACGTTGTACAGAAAAAACATTTTTATCTCCAGCGCGTGAAACTGTGTATAGGAAATTGAGAGCATGAGACTGTGTGTAAGATATGCTGTTTAAAATTATTTTGCGATATTGTTCTTTAACTGAATTTTATGATTTAAGTGCGAAGACCATGATATTTAATAAATAAAGGTAGAACACAAAATGTTAAAAAACACCCCTTTGGACGTAATTTAAAATCTGAAACTCAGATTCTCTTTTCAGATTTTTTTTTATTATTATTACTTAAATTATTTCATTTACATTTGGTCGTAAAAATGACAATGGACTCTGATATCGTCTTCTACATTTAACAGCCTCGACCTTTTATTCGCTTTTATGTTGGTTAATGCTGAAAATCCGAATTCATACAAATAAAGATTTGAAAATTGTAATAATATTTTTAAAGATTTTTGGCCATCATGGGATAATCTCATCTAATGTTAATCCAAAATGAATTAATTAATTCTTCCTAATATTTTAAAATTAAATCTTGTTTATTAGAAAGCGAATTAGTTTTTCTTCTTCATTCAGAGTTAATTAAAATACAGAAACATTCCTTATCACAAATGGATTACGAACCCCATAAAATTTTTTTACATCTAAATTTAGCAAATAATGAATAATTCTCTTCTCTAATGTTGTCAAATGGTCAATAATAATTTTATGAACAGTTTTATTAAAATCTTTTGGGACTGACTCAAGCTTTTCCAAATTGCCTTCCCAAGCTTTATTCTTCCATAAAGTTATTTGTTTTTAGAATCCCACGAAGTTATTTGTTGAGTTTAATATATTTTCTTTCGGCCCTTGCATATTTGAATTTATGTTATCAAAAATAACAAAAATGTCTGATAAGTAAGCTAATCTCCCATCTCCACCGATCAGAATTTATCAATTTAAATTATATATTGAACATCCGTGAAAATGCTCTTAATTGCATTCTCCTCCAGAGCCCCAAAATCGGCTTGGATATCACAATTGGCGTGCTTAATAATGTTCTTAAAACCGAATTTCACGAATTCTCATGTGTACTGTACACTAGGATTAAACCCATTATAATTTTTACTATATACATTTCTAAAATTTGGCTGCATACAAAAGTGCCGCAGAACAGTGGTTGAGAATCACTGATCTAGGAGATTGTTCTGCTCCTTAACTTTCTGATTTGATCCAGCTTAATTATTTTTTACAAGCTGTTTTTATTACAGCAATTTGACGAAAATTAAAGTTTCTACTTTCGATCCTGTCGAAAAGAGTTTCTAATTTCTGGTGCTGCAACAGGATCTACAAAGCAAAAGCATGTTTTGACGTCCATTAAACAAAAAGTGGAATTGCTGCAAAAATGGATAAAGGTATATAACTACTTCAAAATTAATCAAGGAGTATGGCATTGGAAAGTCAACTGTATACGACATAAAAAAACAGAAAAAGAAACTTTTTTAATTCTTTGTGGATTCTTGCACCCCGCTTGCAAAGAATAACAGAAAAATTATTCGTTACGCCAAAAGTAAAGATCATGACAAAGTGATAGTTGAATGGGTCAGACAGTGTCGCAGCGAAGGAACGCCATTGATTGACCAAATGCTAATTGTGCAAGCTAGAATATTTAACTAAGAAAATTAACTTAAAAACTGAGTGCACATATTCGACAGGTTGGTTAACGAAATTTATAAATAGCCATGGTATAAGGCATTTAAGAATTTCAGGTAAAATACCTTCAGCTGATACTGAAGCTGCTGAACTATTTGCAGATGAATTCACGGAACTTATTAATAGTTTAAAGTTACCTCCAGAACAAATTTACAATGCTGATGAAACTGGCCTTTTTTGGTAATATGTACCGCAAAATACCTTGGCAGCCTCTATAGAAAAGGCTCCAACTCACGTCAAAGATTCTAAAGTGAGACTAGCAATTTTAGCATGCGCAAATATGGCAGTGTAAACTTTTTGTAATCAGAAAAATAGATGACTTCGGAGCATTTAAAGGAGTAAAAAGTTATATATCATGCAAATAAAAGAACATGGATGACACAAGTGTTAATGAATGATTGGTTTCAAAATCATTTCATACCTGAGGCTCAGCAGAATTGGGTTGGTTTACCTGATAACTCAAAAATTGTCCTGATTGTAGACAACTGTTCGGCTCATACTTCACTTAAAGTTTTACTGAAAGATAAAATGTCCATATTATTCTTTCCTCCAAATTGTATGTCAGTCATTCAGTCTATGGATATAGGAATAGTGTGTGTGCTGAAATGCAAATATAAAGTAGAATTTTTAAAATCCATGTTAAATTTCTTGAATAATGACAAGAATATTCAAGAATTTTTTTAAATATTTTAGCGTAAAATCTACTTTGTGGAGCATCGCAAGATGTGTCTCCAGATACCTTAAAAAATGCTTGGCATAATTTATGGCCACCTACCATATTTTATGGTGAGGTTGATGAATATGAAGGTTTTCGGATATTGCAAACCAACGGTTAAATTTCCTAATTAATGGATTTTGTAAAGAAATATGGAGAAGCACTAATATATGAAGATGATATAATCTCACTCTGTTTAACTCCGATTAACTTGTCTGATATCACTCTGTTTTTGACAATGGCCCAATTATCAATCAATTAATGAACGACAAAATCTGTAGTATGGTTCTAGATCTAGAAAATACCGCTACCGATAGTGGAGAAAGTTACAGAGAGGTTATCGAAAACGAAACAATTTCTATTGACAAGTTAGTCGGAATTTTTGACACAGAAATTACGGGACTTGAACAATAGAACTTTGAAACTGAAAAGGAAATTATATCTGTATACAGAATTAAAGAGAAAATATTAGCACAAAATAAAATAAAAATAAAAATAAAAAAAACTTAAATAACTTACATTGAAGGAAATGTTTAATAAAGTAAACAAATAAATATTAAGCTTTTCTTTTGTAAATTTTGTTACCTTCAGATCATAAATGCTTCATTATTTCATAGATCACGGTTTAATTTTATAATTTCTACATGCCATCTTATGAGCTTCAAAACGATGATCTAATATCAGGAGAAATTCCGAATCCGGAATCGCCGAAGTCCCGATGAGTACGGATCTCGGACTTTGTACTGTATTAATGATTTTTGAAAAACTGATTATTTTTTAAATTATTATTATATACCTATCATTTTTTATTTTGTTACAAAGTTCTCATAAAATTACATAACCGTTTCCTGCCAGGTGTAAGGGACCGGCCAAAATAAATGTCTAGGGCCCTAAAATTGGTTAATCCGTCCTTGGTGGTGAAGCTACAGGAAGAATAACGTAATTTTTTGTGCCAACAGCATTTATACTAAGTACATGCAGAAAGTACTCAGAGCTATGATTGGTTAATCTTAGGTTGTTATATAATCATGGAAGGATATCAAATTTGGAAGAACAGATGAATTTTGGGGAAGAGAGCCAAATCTAGAATCGTTAATTGTGAGGTCGCCAATTATTTTTAAAGCAGCTATGGTATTTTCTGATGTCTTGCATATATATATACCCACTCTGTTACTCGATTCATTGAGCTCAGTTTTTTTATTCGTATATGCTTGTAAACTGTGCGTTTTTGGGCGGGGGGCTTTAAAAATGATTGAATTATGTTATTCTTATCTTCCGGTTAAAGTTTTTATGCCTTTAGTTAACCTGCATGTTATAGTTGTAGAATTATCAACAATTTAAAAGTTGTTTAAAGGCGGCTAAGCCTAAATTTTTGGCCACATATCAGCCATATTTGTTTACATTTGAAACTTAGCAGAGAAGTGGATTTGTTGCCAATCTAAAGAAACTAAGCTTCACATGAACAAAGATAATGCCTTCTTTTATTATTATCTAGAATCTAGAATTAGCACCAAATCTAGAATGCCAATTTTTTTTAAAAAGCAGCTATCGCATTTTGTTATATCTTACATATATATACAAACATACATTTCCTTGCACGAGCTGCTGTAAAAATATAAAAAAAATTAACTGAAAAAAATATTTTACTAATCTAACTAATAAATAAAATAACAGTAATGAAACTCATAAATGATCTAAATCATACAAAATATGATAATATATCTATTTGTTTATTATCCTGTACGTTCCAGCATGCATCTATTTGTTTATTACCCTGTATGTTCATCTCAGGAATCAATCATCCAGGAACTTGGAAAACATTTTAAAAATCAGAAAATCATCAAATATTATTGTAATCTGCATATTTACAGTTATTTAACAATAGAGTTTAAGCAGCTAATTTTTAACACTATGTATTTTTAGATATGCAGACTCATATAATTATTATTTTGGGAATTTAAAAAGTTTCAACAAACGAGCAGTAAAGTCGTTGAGCATTGATGGTTTGGTTTCGAGTTTGAATTCTGATGAATGGGCTGGCTACATGTGCATGGTTTTTCCCATGTGTAAGATGTATGCAAACCAGTTTGCCTTAAAAATCCTCCACATGGCATCCATCCTTTGGCAAATAATATGACTACCTTAAAAACAAAAGATCTACCAGATATCTATAAACTGAAGTTGTTGAAAAAGCATGATATTTAACCCAATTTATACATATACTTGAAGTTTAAAATAAAAAACAAACTACACTGACATACAGTCAAATAACAGCTTTATTTTACAGTCATTTAAAAATACCAGGGAAAATTATCCATATTAAAGAAACTGCATTTATTTACCTTAAATGCTCTGTTTAGTTCATATTTTAAATGCAAATGAGATCACCAAATCGAAGTTAAGTTAAATAATTATTAATCACCGTCAACCATAGCAGAGATCAAAAGCTATTTGCTTTATCCAATAGAAAAATTAAATTTTCTTTAAAATTTTAACAAATGTGTAGTTTGTAGATTTTAAAATCTACATAAAATAATTTTACAGAGATTCTAGAAAATCTTTTAGAACTTAAGAATATATACTTCGTTATGAATATTGAAAAACTGTTTGTGATTATTTGCTAAACTAGTATAAAACTGTACAATGCAATAGAGCCTAATATAATTGAGACATAACAATTGACATTAAGAGCAAAAAACTAGAGACACTGCTCTTATGGCTTTTGGCACTGTCTCTCCTTTATAAACAGATATCAAGGCTCAAAGATATCACAAAATGTCTTCTCAGTATTATGCAGGACAGGCACACAAGGTAAGGCAATGATGAAGTTTGCATCATATGAACAAGATGACCTGAGCTAGGACACAAATGTAACATACTTTACAATAATGAAGTTAGCTGCATGCTCACAGGAATCCCAAAGCACAGGGATTTCCTGCATCCACTGACCTCAGAACTGGAGGACGGAGTTGACTTGTTTGTTAAGGCAAAACAAGGCATGTATGTGCTACCATATGTACAAAGGCTAAAATCAGCACCAATCAGCCATATAAGAGAAGTCTTTAAATAAGCACTGCTCTTCTTTTGTAAGTGGACGTGGATCTTTTGGAGGTGTGAGAATAGGTTGCTCAGATGTGAACTCCTCATCAAAATTACTAACATCTTCAGGACTTTTCTAAAAAAAGATTTGAAACAGCTAATTAATATTTTAAAAAATACCAACAATAAGAATTACATTTAAGCTATGTATACTAAGAAAACTTCTTGAGGTAATAAAAAGTAATAAATGAATAATAATAACACTGGACTTTGATATGTAAATATTTCTATGATGATAGATGAAATTTATACAAATCTAAACATTATGACATACACACACACACATATATACCACAGCTGCCAACCTTGAAATATGAAAAACCGGACGGTTCACCCACCAAAATACAGAAGTTTCCAGAAGGTTTTCATGCTGTGCAGCGGCTGTAATCTTCACCATTTTCATTACAAAGTTGGTCAAATAATCTGCCATGCAATGCATTGCTTCTAATCTTACAGACTGCTCTAAATAATGCGATGAAGCAACAAATGCAGGCATTCATTTACAGTTTCTGCAGCCAAACACTAACAATAAATAACACAACGCACAGTTAGTGCATTTGGTATTGCTTATTTCAAATGTGCTATGACACACTTATGATGCCCCATCATTGTTGGAGTTACATCAGTAGCAGCTGACTAAATATTACAAACAGGTGTTGCTTTCTCTTGAAATAACTTGTTCATGGTATTAAGTATTGATTCCCTTTTTTTTTTTTTTTTTTTTTTTTTTTTTTTTT
>KK122219.1:9582-19735 GCA_000611955.2 Stegodyphus mimosarum
ACGCGTATTCGAGAGGTCCATGGTTCGAGTCCCGGGTAGAGCATTGCTCATTTTTCATCTCTTCTGCTTCTAAATAAACCCTAATGACTCAACAGTGCCGTCTGAATTAAAATGGTGGTGGATGATGATTCTCCACCACCAGGATTTGGCGATTGGGATCCCTTAATCATTAGTCCCCCTTTAAAAGGGTAGTATGTAAGGTGTTTCTCCCGCCTTCTTTTTAGCATGCCTTCGTGATGTAGTGGTCAACACTCGCGAGACGTATTCGAAAGGTCCGTGGTTAGAGTCCCGGCGAAGACATTGCTCATCTCTCACTCGCTCTGCTTCGAAATAGCCTAGTGTCTCTACAATATTACATCAAGAAATTAGGGACCCATTGCGAATCTTGTCTAAAACACTTCAGCCAAAATGTGGTACACTGATGCATGTAAATTCCTGTACTTTTTGATATTCTCTCACATTTTGTTCGACAGCCCTTTTTCCTTTTCTTTTACCTTCCACAAGCGTCACACTTTCACATTTGTTGATGCTTTTATCTTCCAGGCCTACGGTCATCTTTTGCGCTTGGGAAGTCCTTCACAAAAGCGAGCGTCCCGTAAGCGAGTAGTCCTTCCCAAAAGCGAGTAACGAAAGGCTCTCCTATGACCGACTGCCACAATAACTTACAATTTTAAAGTACAATTTTTGATTTCCTGCATTCAAAGTATACCCCAGATACCTGCAGACTCCATTTCAAATACTTACCATTTCCAAATGCCGTAATATATAGAACTTAGGTGGACATTTAATTGAGTCTCAAACCTTTAGTTGCAAATAGTACAAACATACAAGTTAGGAGTACCAGGGATGAATGTAGAAATGCAAGAAATGTAAAGCGTATCTGTCAAAATTGATTGGAAATTCTGAACCCGATGCCCTAAAATCTGCAATTTTGCCGGTCCAACTTCCAGCTGGCTTAAGCCGAAAGATATATATTTATATCTCTTACGTATAAATAACAGAACTCTTCATTCTTCAACTAATTTGTAACACTAGTAAACTGCAACATTTGTAATTGTACTTGACATCCTTTTTCTTCTTTAATATACTTTTAAAGGTTTCCTGGAATCATTAATTAATATTATCGCACGAAGATAATTTCTCTTTGAAGTGGAGTGAATTCCAGAATAGTATAAGTAACATCAACATCTAATCTATCATATGGATTGGATTTCTAAATTATTGCAAAGGATTCAAACAGTAATTGCCTTTTACCACGTGGTATAGATTATTCAAATATGACGAAACACGCAAGCGCTATATGCTTAAGTAGAGAGGTATGCCTTTGTGGAGATTTTTATAAGTTAAACTGACTGGCATTCACTTTCAGCATGGGGAAAATCAACTATGCATATAGCCCGTTCTCCTGGATTTTAGCCCATATCTTAATCCCAAAATTCAGCAGTCTTAACTACTCGGCCACTGGTGAGGCTCCTTACTACACGAACACAAACAATGTTTTGCATTAAATCTTCCATAATAAATGATAAAATGTCTTGGTTAAGATATCTATCTCAAAAACAACATTGTAAGAAATTATGAATGAAGTATGGTTTCTTTCACACGACTGTCATCTCGTCTATTCCAGCATTCAACTGCATTTAGCTCACGAAATTTTGCGTTTATTCTTCTGATCGGAGTTTTACCGAGCTCGTAAAAAGATAATTCAAATTATATCATCTACTTTGCGTCGTTGCTGTTTTAAGGATTATATTTGAGAGGACCTACTTACATTGGCATTATGATGTGCTAATGATGTATATCAAATCTTGCCAAACATTCCTTTGGATACATACAATGTTAAATTGCATTGAAACTAGAGCTAAACCCTTAATTTCCGCAAACCCGAATCTCGAGAGATTCTCTACTCTTTCGAATCTGAAATATCACAGTCCTTCAAATAAGAATAAGGAAAAAATTATTTTATAATCTCCGCTTTAAGAAAAGTGCGTAATTAAATTTTTGACACCTAAGATTCATTTCCTCAACATAATTAAACGAACATATTTGAATCAGCTCAAAATTCAATATCTGTGGTTCAGTAGTCCAGATGGTGGACAATAAGATTCATACACGCGACGCAGCGTTTATATATCATAGCAGCAGTTACTTGAAGCATTCAGGACCTATTTATTCTAAGTTACTCATGTCCAGAATTATGGAGATGATCTGAGATTTAGTTTCGACAATTTTTAAGAAAATGGAGCATAGCGATTACGTGAATACTCTGGCAGATTTCGCTATTTGTCTTAATATGTCATTCAGGGCCTTTCCGAAATGATCCTTCAGATGCCTCTAAAACTGGGATAATCTCACTATTTTTTAATGAATCCTTCTAGAGAGTGCCAGAATCTTTCCAAAAGTCTGAGTTAAAGCGCTTAAGAAATTTTTAAACTAGGATTCGAATAAAGAAAAACGTTCTAGTAGATTCAAGGGATCTGAGGATTTAAGAATCCCTTTCTTAGAAAATCAAAATGTAGCTGACGATCCATTTCGGTTCTAATGAGTTAGTTCAAGTATTTAAGGTTAGGTTTCGTCTCAGTATATTGGACCTGTTATTATGAACAGGAGAAAATTAAATTGTTCATCTCACGCAGAAGCCAAAAATCGACAGCTTATTTAAAAATAATTTTTCTTTCCCGAATATCAGTTTTCCCCAAAAGCGAACCGTCCCCTTTCATTTACTTTATTCTTTTCAAAGCAGTACGTATGAAATAAAAATAAAGAAAAATCACTTGCTTTGTTTTTCAAATTTTGCTTTCTTTTTCAGTCGAAAGAAACTTTTACGTTGTTTTATTGGCAAAGACCATCACGTCTTATTTCGATTTCATTTTACTCCTGCTAACTCTAATTATTAAATAAAACAAGGAGAGCGGGTAAGGAAACCGGAACAAAATGCTTTGGTTTTTGTCTGAAAATAAAAGTACCTATTTACATCGTACAATAGTTTCAAATTCGTATTCCGTAGGAACATATTTTCTTAATGCAGAGCAAGAGAAATAAGATTTATTTATTTATATTTATATTTAATTACTTAAAGAAGACAAAATTCTTTTTAATTTATGTCAAAGTAAAATCTGAAGCATTCGCTCTGTTTATAAAATACAATTTAGAGAGATATAAGCATTTTATATTACCTGGAAAATCTAGCTTTCGGCTCTCGAATTTTTCCTAAACTCTCTTATGCGGCTTCTATTGCGAGGAAGTTTTGCAAGCTCAGATACATACAATTGCTATATAGTGATAATTTCACATGCTACACTCTTTACTTTGATGCTGAACACTTAAAAATCTCCGTTCCCTAAGTTTCTTTGTTGAGTATTTTCTCCTTCCTTATCACATACCTTCGTGATGTAATTCCAAGCACGTAAAACTAGCAATAAGAAGGTAAGAAGTCGAAACCCAGCAAGGGCAGCTTTTTACGTCTCCCAGCTTTTTACGTCTCCTGCTCAAAAATATGCTTAATAAACTCTACAGTGGCGACCGAACTAAAGGGATGGTAAAAGATAGTTCTCTACTGCCAGGAATTGGTGACTGTGTGATCTCTTCCGCAGTCGCCTTTTAAATGAGAGAGAGAGTGTAAGGTATTCTCCTCTTCTTTACCGCGTGGAATCGTGGTGTTTTTGAAAGCATATCCAGCTAGGTTCCGAGTTCGAATTTGAAGGGGAGGAGGAGGAGACAATGCACATTTTTCACATTTCATGTTCCGAAATAAAGTCTAATGGTCTGTGCATGTTCATAAAACTTTGGCATTCTTAAGTCAATGAAACATAACTTTCGCCAATGTAAATAATTACCAAATTAATGCTTAATATCATAATCACATTTTTACGAAATTTTGATATAAATAACAACTTTTTTTTTCAGTATCCCATTTATTTATTTATTTTTTTAAGATGTTACGTTAATTTTATTGTGCATCTAAATCCGAAATGTTATTTTGTTTTGAAATTCTCCTTTTCTGTACATCACCGCAAAGAAATGTCTATTCTTTTCAAGCAATTTCTAAAATGTCGCTGTTCTAACATTTCTTAAATTACCGGAAATAGTGTGTTCAGTCAACGGAAGCTCGGGATCTTCAACAGTTCAAGTGGTAAAAGTACTCTTTGAGAGGTAACAGCCGTTTTCCTTTCTGTGTCGGTTGTTCTTATATTGCTTTCTTAACTATTGTCCCTACCCTACTCCGGATATTGGAAAGGAAGTTACACTCCCAGTTTATTATATTTTCACCAATAACGGACATGTTCTATTTCCTTAAGTTGCCGCATTGGAAAAGATGAAATATTCCTGCTTCAACTGCGTCCATATATGTTTTTCGGCGCGATTTGAAAAAGATAAATTTGGGGAATATGTTTTGATTTCAGAAAAATATTTTATCTTTAAAAAAAGAAAACAGGGGGGAAAATAAGAATTTTGCTTACAGATGGGAGGTTTAAAACTGGAAACAGTAAGTTTAACGTTGCAGATCCCAAAATGAAATAAAAGTTGAGCAATTTTCCATAGAAATTAGCCACGTAGTTTTCTTTATCATGAGTGTAGCATTAGAAAAAAGTTATCATTAGTTTGTTAGATGTTGAGTTATTTTTAGAAAAACTGAAAAAGGCAGTTGTGATAATGATTATCGCGAAGTCCGTAATTTCACATATAAAAGATGTTCATGATTCACTTGATTCATAATATAAATGTTAAAAGAAGAATGTTAAATGGGAAAGGGTCCCAAATTCGTTGCTTCCATACAAATTTTTTATGGCCAAATATTTCCTAAATAGCCTAAGAAGGAATGGTCTTTAAGTTACTCTATGGCATAAAAATTTATCGCAGTTGCCAGTTGAATACATACTATGTGAAATACTAAAAAATAAAAAGAACAGTGATAACTGATAATACATGTAGCTTTTAAATTTAAATTCCTAAAATCGAATGGAAGACAAATTTAACGATTTACGCCGAGCAGTTTGACAACAATACTTAAAACTGGAAACTTTTCAGGTCTTACCGTTGTTTAATGCAACAAAAAGTGATGGGTAAATGATAAACTTAGGCTTTAGATGTATCTAACGTCAATATATGGAAGATTTGTTTGTTTTATGCAGTTCTTCAATGAAGGTCTTAATTTTTAATAGTCTTACTTTGGTCTTTACACTGTACGTTAAATATCGATTCTATTTTAAAATAGTAACTCAAAGAACACATGTATAATCTGTTATGCAACTTATGTCCAACGTATAGTAATAAGTAACTTTTAGAGGTGGGTTAATTAGTTCGAAAATCGATTAAATTCATAATTGTGTAATCGAATTTTTAATCGGTTTGAAAAAACCTATCTTTTTTATTTTTGCATGAGAAATATTTTTTTAGATCAGATGTTAAGTGGTGAATAATTTAGCCTCCCAAAAAAAAGGGAAAGATAATTTAATAGTAGATAATAATTATAAAAAAAAGAGAAAATTCTGAATGCTATCATATTTTATATTACGCCTAAAACGGCTATTTTTAACCCTTTGTGTATTACCTTTACTTACTAAATATCATGTTCTTCGCACTTAACCCATAAAATTCAATTCAACAGCAATATCACAAAGTAATTTTAAAAAAGCATATCTTTAGAGTTGCCGATAGACAGTCGCGTGTGCTGGAGATAATTTTTTTTTTTTTTTTGGTACAGAGTTATCATTGTTCGCTTTGAAATCGTTGACTTTCTTAATCGAACACTCATAAATAAATATGAAATCGATAATAAACCGAACTCCAAATTTGGGCTTTCAGATGCCCATATTTGGGTGCAGACGTACGTTATAAAAAATTTGATTGTTCTCTGTACCGTTGTTTTATCACAATGCGAGAAACATACATACATTTATGCAGATTCTTCATTGTTTAATTTCTTTAAATATAATACAGGGCGATAGTATTTGGCAATTTGAAAAGCGATTCAGACTTTTACAGTTTTCTACGCAAAATGCCAAAACGAAATTAATAGCCCTTCTGGGCTAAAAACTTATAAAAACGTTATTTTATGTTTAATTTTCTAAAATATACTGCTCAAAACAATTAAAGGATACTGCGGTTTTAGGTGGATTTTGTGGCTGGGAAACTTTTTAGCTGATTGATGCATGGTCGACAGACGTAGTAGGCTATATGAGAATAAATTACACATGTTTGGAAGAAAGAAATGCATTTTATTGCGCATTTGTGCACAAAAGGAAAAAAACACAATTTGTGCATATGAGAAAAAAGAATAAGAAAAGGTGTTTTCTTCAAAGGAAATCATTTTCAGTAGGGGGTATGGTTTCCACGGACGGCCAGCAACGTTGAACACCTTTGAGGCATGGAGTCAATGAGGCTATTAATCACGAGTTGGGGTATTCTGTCCCACTCTTCCAGAAGAACTCTATCCAGTTCTTGGAGAGTTTGTGGGGGTGGTTGGCGGCCAGCAACTCGTCTTCCTAGAGCGTCCCAAACGTGCTCTATTGGATTCATGTCTGGAGAACACGCTGGCCATTCCATTCGTACGATTCCTTCCTCGAAAAGGAAATCCTCCACCAGGTTAGCACGATGTGGCCTGCAGTTATCGTCCATTAAAATGAAGTCATCTCCGATTGCTGCAGCGTAAGGGACTACAATAGGTCTGAGGATCTCATCCCTATATCGGCGACCAGTCAGAGGTCCATCTCGAATGATGTAGAGGTCTGTGCGCCCGTCAATGGAGATGCCACCATACACCAACACTCCCCCACCGCCAAATCTGACACTTTCGTGCACGAACGCAGGATTATTCCTACTGCCGCGGTCCCTCCAGACGAAAATACGCCTATTATCAGGATGAACAGAAAAACGGGACTCGTCAGAAAAAAGAACATTGCTCCATTCATTTCTCCTCCAGTTCACATGCTCTGTTGCCCACTCCCTGCGGTCGCGACGATGCCTTGATGTTAGTCTAACACATACCATCGGTCGGCGAGCATACAGACCTACACCATGGAGCCGGTTTCGGACAGTCTGAGTTGAAACCGTCCTACCAGTAGCCGAGCGAAGGTGTTGTTGGAGAAGAGTAGCATTCATATTTCGGTGTCTTCGAGCCGTTAACACTAAATAACGATCTTCATTGGGCGTTGTTGCCCGTCTACGACCTTGCCCTGGTCTTCGGCCTAGACTTTCAGTTTTCAAAAAACGGTTCCAGATCCTGGAAATCACACTTTGTGACACTCCAATGGTTTGCGCTACTTCGGCTTGAGTTTGGCCCCCCTCTAACCTACCAACAACTCTCCAAGCTTCTGAATCGGTTAAATGACTTCGCTGAGACATCGTACTCATCGAAACAAAGCAGTCACTGAATGCCAATCATCCTTGTCTTCATTGTCTTTCATTCAGTTGAAAGTCAAATTTGATTCGCTGCCACTGAAGCGACGTTTTTGACGTCGAACTCAAAATTAGCATACTCCACAGTTTGAAAATCAGAAAAATTTGCATTTGCGATTCTCTTCTTCCATTTTCGGCAAAAAAAATTCCCTTATATCTTTATTTTATATAAAACTTACAATATCCTTTAATTGTTTTGAGCAGTGTAGTTTAAAAGGCAAACAATTTCAGATAAACAAACATATTTTCTGCGCAATGGGGAGTAGAAAACATAAATGCTTCGCATTATAAATTTTGTTCTGTAATTTTCAAAAGACTCACTACATATTAAAACAGCCCTCCAAAAACAGTCTGCAAAATCCATAAAAACCAATCATCTTACTTTCTATACCATCTATCGTACTTTTCTGCTAATGCCATTTTGATCAAACCGCTAGCGTATCGTGTTTCTAAATTTATTGTTTTCAGTTTATTTCATATACGTATTAATCTGGTACTAATCACTTAAGATTTGTAACATTTAACATTTAAAATCTCGAGCCCACACGTTTGAATTCTCAACTTTGAAATAAATACAATCGACTTAAATTACTTCAAAAACAACAATGATTACTTTCGGCGTCACTTGAAGGTTGATTGGTTATACGCTGCGAGCTGCACAGATAAGAAATAAAAAGAAACGTACGCACAGCTTAGGAATTAGGAATGTAATGAACTATTTAAAGTGTGTTGCGTGTCACAAGCAAGCCTTAAGATAAATTACGTTACTCTTAGATAGAGACTATCTAATGCTGGAGACTATGAAAGTCTCCAGCATTGGACTTTACCTATGTCAAGTTTAATCTACACTATATGTCTTATTAGCAATAGGTGGCATATGGACACTCTCCTACAGGGTGCTCTTCTACTTATTATACCATTCTAGTTGCGGATAGTTGCGGACACTCTTTGCAGTCTATAAGACTAAGTAGTCTATAAGACAACCATTATCTTAATCATTGTATCATGCTTACAAGTATCTTCATTCAGTATAGTACTACTTAGCATGCAGACTTTGATCTATAGATTTGGTACCATATCTATAGAATATAGACTATAGACTTTGAACTGTGAATCTTGAACATAGACTTTGAATTATAGACTTTTGTTGGAACTACAAACTACTCTTCATCACTACTATTTCTTTTTGTCGCATATTATGTTCAAAATTCCGCACATGTTTTAAAGAGTCATGTCATATATTATGTTTAAAATTTTTGTATTATATTCAAAATTCTGTACATTTATAATTATGCTATTCTATACATTATGCTTCCAATCTTTGTATTACATTCCCTATGTATCATTCCAAATTATTTCAAATTATGTATCTGTTTTGCTAATATCAATAAACGGCTGGGATTACGTAGTGGGGAGACGGCGCTAAACCAATTAACCAAATAGTAAAGGTGTGGTGCCCGTCTTCCCCGTTCCTAATTCCTAGATAGAGACTAAATGCATGGTTTCAAAAATGTAAAGGAGCCTGTTTTCCTTGATAAGAAACTTTTCTAAGCCTAATTTCTTAAATCAGTATAGTTACTGGAATATTTTAGATTGATACTGAAATTAAGATATCTTAATAGCCATGAATATATGCATTTAATGGTATCTGTCGAGCTAGAGTGTAGTCTTAGACAAGAATACTATAATTATGAATAGCGATGTTTTTTGTTTATGTGCTTTCTTATCTACTTAAAAGGTGGTTAAGTTATAAGAAGTGGTCGTCCGAAAAAGGTTCACATTTATCCACGTTTCATATATGAAGGTATAATAAATAAATAGAATTATGATGAATAAATAAGTCTTGAAAATATTTTTCGATAAAAAAACCGCCCTGACTTTTTTAGTCTATGCTTCATAAGGTAAGAATTCTATGCTTTATAAGGTATTTTCTTCCTCTTTCCTGTGCCTTCGTGATGTAACGGTTAGCACACTCGGCGAGTATTCGAGAGGCCCAGGTTCGAGTCCCGGGGAAAGCAATGCACGTTTTTCAAATCTCCTGCTATCAAAAACCTAATGTATCCATAGTGTCACCCGAACTAAAATCTCGTGGATGAGGATTCTTCACCACTTGCATTCTCTCGCCTTTCAGCATGCCTTCGTCGTGTAACGATTAGCACACTCGTCGCGTATTCGAGAGGTCGAGGTTCGAGTCCGGTGAGGGCATTGCTCATTTTCCATTTCTCTTGCTTCAAAAAACCTAATGACACTACAGTATAAGTAGCCCGATTTGCATTTTGCTGTCATCCGTCTAAGCTTTTAAGATATTCTGTACTACAAGTATTAAATTTTTTCCTTGTTATATCATTTCTTGAAAAATAGCTAAAACGTCAGAATCTCTTGGGTCTATTGGCAAAGAGAGAAAATATAGCATAATGAAAGGTAAAGTACATTTTATTATCGTTTTATTTAATTTTTTTGAGATTTTTACTGCATATATAGTATATATGCCAGAGATGGAACCTGAGAAAATTTTTCTGGCAGTCAATGATTTGTGGATAATAACAATTTGCGTCGTTATAAATTACTCAAAATATTTTTTTAAAAATAATCTTATATTATGGCCAAGTACAATTTTGTTCTAGAACAAAATTGTATATATTTAGAATATTTTTTAACTATAGCAATTTTCTCTATTCCTGTTGTAGAAACTTGTATATCATATCAGACATTTAAAAATTATTTGCCCAGCTAGATTCTCACAAAAAACCCGCCA
>KK122219.1:19784-30496 GCA_000611955.2 Stegodyphus mimosarum
CATTCAAATTAAAATATATATATATTATCTATATACATATATATATAGATAATATACATAGATATATATTTTAATTTGAATGGCAAACTCTTAATTAAACTCTTTCACTTTAATCTGAAGTTTTCAGATTGCAATTTTCTTTTTCTTTGCTCCTCCCCCTTCGATGGTTTTATTTGTTGTGCCATACAATACAAAGCTCGAAATTCTAGTGTTCAGCTTACGTTAAGGATAGTGTTCAATTTTTGTTTTACCAGTTAAGTAACCTAAATCATCAGCTCAAGCTTCAGCTCGGATAATTCAAATTTTACATTCAAATTAAACATTACTTATAGGTGCTCGAGGAATAATTAGTAAAAATCTTCGGTACTATTTTATATACGGTAGTTTGATAGAAGAGGCTATATTTTGGGGATATTTTTTTCAATAGAATTTGCAGTGAAATTAAACTTTGAATAAGATTTAAAAACTTCTAATTCAATGTGCAAGATAAATGATTTACTAAAGCTTCATTTAACTTCAACATTTCCTACTAGATGGCAGCACCAAATAGTTTGAAGTAACGTAGAATGGCGTTCACTTGTTCGCACTAATAATGTAGTATCTTTTAAATGTAAGTCAACTTTGAAAAATTGGATGCATTATTAAATTTTCAAATCAGAGAAGTAAATTAAAAGTAATATTATGTATACACTCAGTAGAAAAATTTTGCGTTCACCTGCTGCCTATCACAATCTAACGTCAAAAAAATAAAATAATAATTATTATTATCTGCTTGATTTTGTTTCATTTATTTACTAAGTACTCCTCGGATATTCTACAAACATAAACTCACTTATTTTCATTATACGATTTCTAAGATAACAGCACTTTTGTTAGAAAACATAGAAAAGCGAAGTTGAAAAAGTATGCGTTCACTTAGTACAAAGTTCATTTTCGCGCAAGTTAATGGAAAATTTTGAAAGCGATTTTGAGCTGGTATGATATGCTCGATTCCTTAAGACTTCTAGGAGCCTTTTTGGCATCGAATTAAGAGGTTCCCTAGTCTCCTCAGGACTTGATTTCTCCCACTCTTCTCTCAAAACAGTTTTTAACAATTCTATGCCGGTTATCATGTATTTTCGAATTCTTCTCTCAAGAGAATCTCATAAATGTTCAATAGAGTTCATGTCTGCTGATTCGGGCTTCACGATACCAGCTGTGTGTTTCGGATTGTTGTCCTGATGGAACCAAAAGTCTGTCCCTAAGCCGAGTTTGTTACCACTTTGCTTCACATTGTTTTTTAAACTATCCAGATAACCAAATTTATCCAGAACCGGATTTAGATTTGACGAGATCCAAAACTATTTGAGGGCCCTTTAAGAGTCAATTTTTTCATATGGAATATGGTACAATTTTTGGGGGTAGGCCCAAAGAAAGTGGGAACTCTAAGATATTCTCTTTTTGGAGGGCTGTTCCTGATTTTCACCATACTATTTTACGCCCCTTTATGCCAACACTGCAAAATTTGCTTTCATCCGAAAAGATAATATTGATACTAATTTGTATTTACGTAGCTAATTTTAGTAGAATTAAAATTGTTTTATTTCTCCGTGCAATGCAGCGCGAGACGAATTGAGAGAAAGCTATGCCAGAAAAGTAAAAATACAAAAGCAAGTGCATTTAACCACTATGTTAGCTGTAACGGTAATTCCATCCTCTTATTGATTTCCAGAAATCTCGAGAAGCAGAAACTGCTAGAACTATCTCGCGCGGCCGGTTGAAAGTTGTTTAAAGCCGGAGAGAGAGATCTCAGCTCAGTTTATCATTATTCACTTTGAATGCTGAGCTCCTAAAGCTGAGCTTAGAATGCTGAGCTCTTTAAATGCTCTGTGCATTGCGTTCTACTTAACGTTTTGGAATATAACTACTGATTATATTGCGTGATATTGCGTACTTATACGAATATCTCTGAGGAAAATTCCAGCGTTCTGTTATATTTCTTTTGATAATAATAAATTTTATTAGCCTTTTATCGGACTTGTGCATTCATTTTATTACGAACAATATAACAATTCTATTACGAACATGTAACAATATTCTTCCAAAACTCTTTTGGCTTGCGTACGTCTTCCTTAGCAGAGACAATACTTTTTTTTCGTTGATCCGTAAAACACACGATTACTTCCGAGCCACCCGTCTATGGTACTCAGCCTTCTTGAGAATTTTTCTCGCGGTATCACAACAAATAGTTTTATTGAATTTGTCCTTTGTCTCGTTTTTAATTTGCAGTGCAGATGGTCATGGAATTTTTTTCCCTGATCAGGGATATGATATTGCGTCTTTCCCTGGAAGTTAAATTTGATGGACTGCCGAAACGAGGCTTGGATATCCAAATTCCTGCCGATTTGAAATTGTTAATGACCCTTTGGGCGGTCGAATATTGCCTTCCTACTATTTTAGCCATATTTCTGAAACTTTTTCCTTCTTTAAATAATTTTACTATTATTTTAGTTTCAACCATGCAGTTTTCTTTCCTTTTACCACCTATGGCTTCAAAACGCTTCTTTTATTTCGTTAAAAATAAACTATAAACTGTTTGACCACTTATTAGTATAACTAGCAATGAAGAATACACACGTTCAAACCATTTCATTTTTCACACCTATATATTTCCGAGAATTCTGCACACTTTCTCTGCGTGCGCAGAAGTGAACGCAGACTTTTACTGCATCAAATTTGCACGTTTTTGGATAAAAGTGCTATTATCTTAAAAACTGTAAAAGGGAAATAAGCGATTTTGTGTTTGCAGAATATGCAAACAATACTTAATTAATACATGAAACAAAATCACGTAAATAATTGTTATTTTTTTATTTTTTGTCGTCGTATATACTAATTGGCAATAAGCAAACGCAGACTTTTTCTACGTTTATGCGTCATATGAGCTTTATATTTATAAACACTTTTACAAGTAACCTCTAGATGGCAGCACCACGCGACAGGTTTATGAACTTCGTGAATAAATTGAGACGTAGGTTTTATATTGACAAACATATATTCGCAAATTAAAAAAATTTTGAAAATATTTATTTTTGTTTTTATATTTTGTGTTTTAGAAAGGTTAATATTTCTGACGCATCGAAGCTGTATAAATTGTCTATAAATAGCTAGCATGCCAGAAACGGCTGTAAACATAGTTGCCCCGATGCAATATCTGCAGATCCTAAATTCTATTATCCGGCGTCTCCACAAATTATAAAAATTTTGCAGCCAGTTTGTCCCTTACATTTTAAAAATTTTGTCATGCCTAACTTTTGTACTTGTTTCTCCAAATTCTTAAATAAATAAATAAATAAAATAAGATAAAATAAAATCTGAAAGCTTTTAAATTTTATATTACTCCCAAAAGGACGTTTTGTTAAGCGTTTGTGTGTTGCTTTTTTTAATTAAATAGACTCTTCTCATTTAAACCATAAAATTCATTTTAACAGCGATAGCACAAAGAAACGTTGCGCATAAAATATCCGTGCTTGAAGATGCGTACAATGTTAATGCAACGCCTTGAAAGCGTTGAGTTTGTTAATCAAAAATTCGTTAAAGTTTTACAAAATATGAAATAGATAATAAAACAAATTCCAGATTACAAATTTGGGCTTCCAGATGCCCATATTCGGGTTGAGGACTACGTTATTCAAAATTTAATGTCTCTACTTGCCGTTGTTTTTCCACAGTGCGAGAAACATGCATACATTTATGCAGATTCTTCATTATCTAATTTCTTTAAATATAAATGTCGGAATCGAAAATTTGGTGGCAACAATTTGAAAAGTGAAACTCCGCTTATAATGAACCAACGCAAAATGCGAAAACGAAATTAATAGCCCTTCTGAGCTAACTCTCCTTTGGGCTAAAAAAATTCGGCGTTGTTGGATTCCATGATCTGCGCGGCCCGCACCGTTTGCACTGGTTCTGGCTCCGGCTCTATAGTGCGGCTTGTATTGGGGTTTAGTTCCATTCAAAAACTATTTAAGTTTGTAATAAAATTTAAAATATATACTGCGAATATTACGCAGTAGCTTCATGAATTTATTCATTTTGCTATTCTAAGAAATATGTTCGTTTCTTATTTTAATTGCAACATAAGCCTATTTTTTAAAAAAGGTTTATGTACCCTCTATTCAGGTTCTTTTTTAATCCTTCTGCTAAAACGCATATATTAAAAAAAGCACATTTCCCTTATGTACTCTCGTACTTATACAAGCTCATTTTCTTTGCTAAAAACACAAACAATTCCCCATGTACTTCAAAGTATTACATGGGGCCTACAAAAGTAAACATGAAACGCAATACAGAAAAATAAACAGAAAGGACAAATTTAAGGGAAAAAAAAACTTGTGAAGGATTACAGTAATTTTCAATGAATTTACAAAAATAGTCAAAGGCACTTTTCTGGGAAATAAACTGATGCAAATCAGAAGGTCAGTTAATAATATTTTTAAGAGCCTGTTTTATGTTTTTTCTTTCACATATGTTCAATATTTTACTCGCTACTGATTCTGCAAAGTAAAAAAGACACGAAGATACGCTAAGAAGGAGGGAGAAATAAATTATAGACGATGAAACCGAAAACAAATTTAAGATCTGCACCTCTTTGTCAAAGGATAAGTTAATTCAGTAGAAGTGAGCCTCCATTGAAAATAGGTGAATGCACATCCAAAGGTATTTTGAACCCTACACCGGAACCTATTCGATATACAACTTCAAAAATTCATTACAAACTATCTGCTTTACGATTTTTATTATAAAAAACAATTTTGAACAGCTGCGGCCTGGGACAGATGTTCCCCCTTACCCCCTTCTAGCTACGCCCTTGTACAACTGTTTGAAGTTACTAGAATTTCTGCATATTCTTCTGATTTAAATCACATCGAACATCTACGAAATGAGATGGAGAAAAGAAAAAGTGCCTCGTTATTTTTCAATACGAGATAATAATATATATTTCTTTAAGTGTTCGAGTACTTTTATATGTTCATTTTAAGAACATTTTGAATAAACTATTTTTTGGCCAAAAGTTTCAAATAACTTTTTTGAAAACAAATAAGTTTTAAAAAGGATAATGAATAGTACACGTGAATAAAAACACAGTCATTTCTGGAATGTTTAGTGACCCATATTTGCAAATGAAACTGAAAAACTCCATGTGTCCGAAAATAAATGTGAACCGCTTTACATACGATAGATATTCTTGAACCATATAGTTGAATCTAATATATAACAGTCTTCAATTATATGGTTGACACTGTTTCATGTCACTGGTTATGTCAAATTTGATCTCTGATAAATTTTTTTTGAGTATGTAGATCTTATTCAAATTCCTTAGAAAAGGACTGATTTAGAAGCTGTTTGGAATGCCTTTAAAGATCGAAATGAAGTTTTCATATAAATATACCTACGTAAAGATTTTAAAGGATTCAAACAGTATAATTTCATAAACATATTTTGTATTTTAATTAGATAATTCATGAATTAAATACCTTTTTATTTAAAACCAGCAGAGTAATAGATAGATAGATAGATAGATATAGATATATATATATATATAATTAAGAACTGTGTATACTGCGTTTTAATAACTTAGTTTGTTAATCAGTTAGTCAGAGAGAGAATCAGTCAGAGAGATTAAATGTGAAAGCTAAATAACGGTATCGTTTTGATTTCAAAATATAATTAGGAAGACAGATGGCAGCAGCGTGTTGATAGAAGTAAAACGGAGAAGCAAATGCGACATATTCCAAGATGGACGCTTAATTCCAAAAGCTGCAGGTTTTAATTTACAATGTTAGTTTCCGTTTGCAAAACTATCTGTTTCACCAGCGTTATGTAAGAATCATATGATGGCTATTAACTTTGGAATGACGAACGTAGAGGAGGTTTATAGCATTACTATAGTAGAAGCAGTTACTATAGAAAGAGTAAGGACGTGAATTAAGATAGAGATTTAAGGGGCAACTCCATATTAAAGTTAGAATTTGTATTTACATTAATTATTTTTCCATGCATGCATATACTATACATACTCACAAATTCTTCATTATTTAATAAAGGAAATAATTTAATGTTTATTACTTTATGATTTTTTCTCAATAGTCTCATACTTGAAATATTTAGTTTTCATTTATATTATATTCGACACTTTTTTTTCTTTTGTTAATATTTATTACGTGCAAAAATAGATTTCTAGCTCAATTTCTGTACATTAAAATGTAATTTTAGGAATGAAATGCCATGAATGGATACATGAATTGAATAGATAAATAACAGTAACACATTCGTTTCGGTCCGTTATTTTCTTGAATAACTTATGATCTTAAGAAAATAAATTAGTTTAACATTAATTGATTTATTTTCGTTGCAAGTGTTTAGTTGTGGTATTGCATAAATTTGAGCCACACAGTCCTACTAGGCAACTAGCGACTTATCGCTACGTCTGAAAATAGACAAAGACTTGCGAAGGTTGAAACAACTTTTGTACTTAACTGAATTTTAACCGAAAATGGCACGACTTGTGCTTCAAATAAACCACTACTTGTGGGTATGTAATTTCATCAAAAACTGACACACGGATTTAAACTTTCATAAAAGTAGTCTAAGACAAGGCAGGCAATAAATTAAGCTATAAGTTGGCTCAACTAATTTTACCCGGTAAATTCTAAAGCAATCAGCTGCAACAGAATGCAACACCGAGATCATTCAGTTGGCGAAAGTCTAACAGCGCTACGCAAATGACAGAAGCACTCTCTCTCTCTAAGACCCGAAATACTTAACTTAAAATATCCTTAGTGCTAATGTGCATTCTGGTGAGGAATACAGAAAGTGTTAAGATTTAAATCACAATAACTGGTTAATTAACGAAAGATTCTTACATATTTCCTTACATATTTTAGAAGCGTGGCGGATTATGAAAAGTTATTATTCATAAACTTACGTCTTTTTAACTTTTATTCATAAAATTGCTGAAGCCGAACAATCTTTATTGACTTGTAAAGTTTCAGTTCTAACAATTCTTTCTTTTAGGTTTGATCAGCCTATTTTATATAATACATTTTATATATACTCCTATTTTATATAATACATCAAAAATATTCCTGTATAAACAAAAGAACAAATTTTCTATTATTCTTTGTTGTCTGAAATTCAGTTGTTTGAGATGTCTTGAAAATGTTTTCGATTGCTGAAACATATCATAATTCTTTTTGTAACACTGATTAATACAGAATCAAAACAACTAAACGGAAGTAAGCTGTAAAAAGAGGTTAAGAGACTTCTACATCTTCAGTACCAAATGTATCATGATTATTAGAAAAACTGTGAAGAAAAGAAATGTTGCCTAATCGCTTGTTTTGGAACAGCATTCTATAGCATATACAACCACCAAAATATCTTCAAGTAAAAAAGAAAACTTATTGTAATATTTATAACGTATACGTAGTAGAACCTGTGTTAAAGCCTCTATCAAGTGTTAACTGAGCCGAGAACAGGTTTTAAGAAATAATTGTGAAAATGTGGCAAGATCAGAAAGACGGCAGCGGAAATCAGTAACATTCGCGAATTCTGTTCTCAGTGATTGATCTCTCCCCCCCCCTTTTTTTAAATCAGGGATGGATCATTTAACGGCTTTTCAATAATCTTTTACAGTTAAAACGTGTAAATAAAGATGTGATTTATATGGGTTAAAGATGAAAACAGTGCTAACAATCATCCGCTAACTGACGCTGAAATTCGTAGATATGTTTCAAAAGATAAAAAAATACGATGGCAGTTCTAGATGATGTTTCGCAATGGATAATGTACAAAATAGCAGAACAAGTTTCCAGGCTTTGAGTGACGAAGAAATCATTAGCTCAGTAGATCTGGAAAACAATAAAAATTGCAGTGATGTAAATGATGTTGAGAAGGACGATGATAATAAAACGAAAACGGATAATATGGAAATTAATCTTGCCGAAGCTTTAAGCAAAACTCTTTATAGACAATGTTTCTGTAGATCTTTTGTTGATCAAAAACTAGTGTGACTGCACAGTGACTGATTAAGTAACTGACTGAGTAATTGATTGAGTGATAGATTTTCTTATCAATAATAATAAGCAGATATCGTAAAAATTCACGCGCAAAATTTGACGAAATATCACGATTTGTGTAAATTTTGGAGTTTGCTTATTTATACTTTTAATGAATATTTAACCGGAAAGAAAATCTTGTATGGATTACGTGTTTAATTAAAGGAACCAAATTTTATTTGCTAATAAATAAATGAGTTCGTAAAAAGTTAGGATTAATAATTGTGCACTTATTTTTAGAGTTACAAATAAGAATTTTCAGAAAACACTGATTAAAGAAAAATTCATATGATTTGGAATTCGGGCTATATTAAACGATTTTTCTATTATCCCTGGTGACTCCGGTCCTACCTCAGTTAGCCGGAGTTCAGCAGTATTTTAAATGCTAGGTGATAAAATGTTATACTTTGTCACATTATCTAATTCATTTTTCTATAATGCTCATATTAATAAAAGATGTGAGGCATGTTGGTAATTAAACAAATTAGAAGAGTTACGAGCTCTGAGCAAGAAGTTAAAAGTCTTTATGTACTGTTTATTCAGTTTTTACTGTGCTCTAATCTTAGCGAACGGACAGGCAGCTCAATGAATGTGTTTGGTGCTGCCATCTATTGCCATTTAAGAAAATGTTTTTGCTGTAGAGTTATGTAAGTGGAATCACCACATAGCAGAAAATATAATATATATATATAAGTAAATAAGATAAAAACATGGAATGATTATACATATGGAAATTATTTCTTAAAATCATTTCTGTCTTTGTGTGATATTATATAACTCCACTGAAGTGACAATATGCAGTCTTTTCATTAGATGTTACTATTTGCAGCTGTTACAATAAACTAGCTAAAGTACCCGGCGTTGTCCTAGGCTTTGCGCAGAACGAAGAGGGTACAGTTAGGGGAATGGAGGTAGTTCGCTTCTTATTTCATTTATTTATTTTTTATATGAGACAGGCAGTGATTTTCCTCTAATTCTGGTCAAAGGCATGTTAAGCGACTGGCTTACCTGCCGGCCGCTAGGAGCCCCGATCTCCTAAAGGATCTTATGAACACACAGCCGTCTGGAATTGCAAGACTTCAGAATAATTAAAGAACGGTATTCTATCAAAATCGCTTATTACATTTGTCTGAATAAAATAATATACGCATCAATCCATTTTACTTAAAAGTAACATATCGAAAAAACGCTGAAATTTTTAATTTTCTTACATTTACTTACTTTTTCTTGTTTTCCTGTTTTTAGCAATTATGCACTGAAACTTTCCAAAAACGGCCCTTTGTAATTCGAAGCAGTTTCGTGCTTTCTCAGAAGTGGTCACCTAGAAAAAATTGCTATCATTATTGCGCTTAGGGACCACCAGCGGCCGAGCGGTAAAGTCCCTGAACACTAGTAGTCCGATCTGAGGTTCGAATCCCGGGAACGAGCCAGCTTCATGGGTGTTTTCTCCATGTGTAACGCTTTAATACGAGCCAGTTTCCCTTCGAAAGTCCTCCAGGAAGGCATCCCTATCTTCCGTGTACTGCCTTAGGGCGGAACACTTAAATAACAATAATTATTATTATTGCGCTTAATTTGTTCGTTTCCCATGAAATACTGATCAATTGCAGACACTGTCACAAAAGTCGCCGCTGTGAAAGGTTTCGGTTTCGACTCATTTTGTTTGGCAACGTCTCCGAAAGTCATTTACTAACAACTGACAACTATCCATTATAAGTTGTGCAGTTATTGCTTTTTTTTACCCTAAGGGGCGTTAAAGCCCAGATGAGATATTAGTCTCGAAATGGCATTTTGCGTTGAATCCCTTAAGTGCGATGTATCACTTTTCAAATTGTTGCCATCAAATATTATCGCCCTATATTATATTTAAAAAAAGAAAGTAATGAAGAATCTGTGTGAATGTATGTATGTTTCTCGCACTGTGAAAATGCAAGGTATAGAGTCATCGAATTTTGAACAACATAGTTCGAACATGGAAACCTGGGAGCCCGAATCTGGAATTTGTTTTATTGTCTATTCATATTTTGTAAAGCTTTAACGAATTTTTGATTAAAATACTCAACAATCTCAAAGCAAGAGACGACAACACTGTCAATCAATAATTTCAAAGCAAGAGACGACGAGTCCTTGCAGACGACAACTGTAGGGAATAAAACATTTTATCTTAAGCGCGCGAGACTGTCTATCGGGAATTCTAAAGATATGTTGTTTTTTAAATACTTTAACCCAAAATGGCGTTCACCGAAATACTCTCGAAACTCGTATGTGTGTGTAAATGAAATAAACGCCCCTTTGGGGCATAATATAGAACCCGAAAGCTTTCATATTTATTTTAATTTTTATTTTTATTTATTTATTTATTGAAGCTGGATATGTGAAAAATATGCAATGCCCTCCCCGGCACTCGAAACTAGACCTCTCCAATACGCGCAGAGTGTGATTCCGTTGTACCATGATGGCAGGCTGGAAGGAAGAAGAAAATATAAACTCCCCCTTTTAAAGGACGACTGGGAATGAGGGGACTTAATTGCCAAATCCTGGTGGTGACGAATTATCGTCGTCTGTTTCAGCATCATTAAAAAAGCATTAGTTTTTTTTTTTTTTTTTTAAGCG
>KK122219.1:30526-48623 GCA_000611955.2 Stegodyphus mimosarum
AAAGCAGGAGACATTAAAAATGTGTAGTGCCCTCGTAAGGACTGGAGCCCTGGACCTCTCGAATATGCTTCTAATTACACCAAGAAGGTATTGAAAAGAAGGGAGAAAATACGTTATACATTGGTGTCCAAAAGTTAAGCATAAATTGTAAAATGCTTAAAACGTGGAGTAAATATTCGTAAAATTATCCCAAATTTCTTGCGGATATAAATTGGGTGAAGAATAAACTTTGGGTTTATGCAAAACTTTTCAGTCGACTACGTCCTGCGCGAAACACCTGCCCATGTCGGAACGCAAAGAAATCGATTCACGCAGCATAAGCAGTTCAGACAAGTTTCGGGCAACTGCTGTGCGAAAGAACGTTGTTAACCATCAAACAAGGTGAATGATGGCACAAAGACGTCAATTGG
Source organism: Stegodyphus mimosarum (assembly GCA_000611955.2). Taxonomy (NCBI): domain Eukaryota; kingdom Metazoa; phylum Arthropoda; class Arachnida; order Araneae; family Eresidae; genus Stegodyphus; species Stegodyphus mimosarum. Next base: position 30,937 of record KK122219.1, read on the forward strand.
AGATGTTTGCGAAAAGAAGAATCGTTGGAATGCTGGAATCCGGACGATCACAAACCGAAGTGTCTCGAATTCTGAATGTGAACCAGTCTGTGATCTCAAGACTGTGGCAGAAGTTTCAAAGAACGGGAGATGTTATTCGATGACCAGTATCAGGTCGACCAAGAGTCACAACCCCTCGCCAAGACCGATATCTGGTAATAAGTGCGCGACGTCAGAGGGGCAGTACTGCCAGAGCAATGGAGTCGGCGTTCACAGTCGCCACAGGAATACGAATTTTGAGACAAACTGTTTACGGGAGATTCAATCATGCTGGCCTGTATGCCAGAAGACCAGCAGTTTGCGTTCCCTTCACGTCTGCGCAGAAACGCGCTCGTTTGAACTGGAGTTTGAAACATCAACGTTGGAGTGTGGGAGAGTGGGTCAATGTGATGTTCAGTGACGAGTCCCGGTTTAATCTGAGTACTGATTCTCGTTGGGTAACGATATGGAGAGAATGTGAAACACGTTTTGAAACTAAAAAACATATAGGAAAGACATCATTTTCCATCAAGGGGAGTAATGGTATGGGCAGGCATCCTGATGGACGGCCGCACAGACCTCCATTTCTTTGACACGGGGTCTGCGACTGGTCAAAGATGCAGAGACGAAGTTCTTGAGCCTTATGTTCGCTTGTTTCGAGGTGCTGTCGGTCCTGACTTCATATTCATGGATGATAATGCGCCATGTCACCGAGCGGTGCTGGTTGATGATTTCCTTGAAACGAAAAACATCCAGCACATGTCGTGGCCTGCGAACTCCCCTGATTTAAATCTTATCGAGCATGTATGGGATATGCTCGGGAGATAAACTGCAGCCCTTTCGCACCCACCAAGCTCCGTTACAGAACTGAAGAGAACTCTTCAAGAAGCTTGGAACCGTTTGAGCCCACAACTCATTCATCATCTCATAGCAAGTATGGTAAATCGTTGTGCAGCGTGCCTGGCTATCAGAGGTGACCACACGCATTATTAAACTGCAGCATCAGCAATTTATTTAATGTATTCTTTCATTTTTTCTTTAAAGTGTGAACCCTTGCTATTCTCAGTTTTCTTTCAAACTGCTACTTTGGATAATAAAATTAATTATTATCGTTCTTTTGATTTGCTTCCTTATTTTATAACCATTTTCAATATCACGTTTCCCGCCATTCTGATTTACAGTTCCTTCTTTATTCACATAATTATCAATTATGCTTAACTTTTGGACACCAGTGTATACTCCAACTTGGCGACTGCGTATTAGGGAATCCAATCGCCAAATCCTAGTGGTGGCGAATTATCGTTTGCCACCATTGTTTTTAGTTCACTTGTAGCGTAATTAAGTTATTTTGAATAAGGAAACATGAAAAAAAGAGAATGCTTTCACCAGGACTCGAACCTGGACCTCTCGAATACGCGCCAAATGTGCTACCGTTACATTTCGAAAGCTTGCTGGAAGGAGGGTGAAAACGCCTTGTAAAATTTCAAGTAAAGAATAGAAGAATTATAAAAATTGAAAATGCACAAGAGAGGACTAATAAAAGCATTAAAACAGGAAAGCATGAAAAAAAGGGAGCCCCTAAAACGAGACGCTCTTAATTATCCTTTCTTTGGTTATCAATTTAAGATGAGAAGTAACTGGTTTTCTTCGTATTCTAAAGTGACACTGAGTCCAGTGACATCTAAGATGGCGAAATCTGTAGGGATTTAATCTTAGCTATCCGTTTATATTTCTCTTGAACTCTTAGCAACACTGTAAAAACAAAAATCACGTGATGGAATTCTGCTTTTGAAAACAAGCTATATGGGACAAATTAACTGAAATACTTTTTAAGGAAAGGACAAGGTTGAAAAATTATTCATAGATAAATAGGTGTTAATTGGGCCGAGGTTTTAGAAACAGTGTTTGAACTGAAGAGTTTATTAGAAATTTTGAAAATGGGAATTTCACTGGGATTTGATTTCTAAATATCCAAAATTATCTTTTATCAGTGAATATAAAGATGGAGTTTTTTGGGATAATATTATGGGCTTATCAGGAATTATCCGAACCGTTTATGATTAAGCACGAAAATTTCATTAATTGGGATATAATATCTAGACATCAGGTAATACTTCAAAAATTCATTTTAGATAACAAAGATACAACAAATTTCGACGCAATTTCAGAATATCAAACTTTAAGTAATAATTTTATTTCACAAAATTTTAGAAATTTAAATATGAAATTAGTTTCTAGATATCAGAAATAAACAGAAAATACTATTGAAGATTTTAGAGATGTAATAGATTGGGGTAAAATAATTAAAGATTAATATTTCACTAGAGACTTTTTAAATAAACATGGAGACTGGTGTAATCCAAATTTATGCAAACCGGTATCAAAAACTTTCATTAATTTGAATTCCCTCATTATGAAGGAGTTCGTATTATATTATCATCTCACATATGTGTGAATCTTAAACGAAATGTTTACTAATAAATGTACTGAGACCTAAACAAAAAGGCCTTCAAAAAATGTTAGCCGAAAAACGGATGAATTCAATAATCTCGGATATTATCTTAAAGCTCTAAGGTTTAGAGCCTCCGAGATATGATCTGATCTTATTCAGAAAGTTCGAAACTAGATATGGAGATACATATGTAGTAAAATTAGAAGAAGATGGTGAAGAAAAAGAGTATTTTCTTAAAAAAAAGTCCTGGGAGTGTTTCTGACAATGCTACCAAGAAATTAATAAAGGAAATTACATAAACATCAAATGTAAAGGCATGGTATATGGAGAATATTCGTATGAATTAGAAAAAGAATCTTAAAAATGTTTTATGTTTTTGTTTTTTTTATTATAATTTTACATTTTTTAGTTTTTATAAATATCTTAATCATTTTTAGCCCTTTTTTAGTATCGTAATTTCATATTTTTAAAACTAATTTAAAATGCTATGTAAAAAAGGTTGAAAAGTTTGTTTTTTATAAATATTTTAATCTTTTTTCCCACTTTTTATTGTTTTTATATAGAAAGAACATAAATTTTAGTGTGAATCTTAAACGCTTCTATTTATCCTTTCTTTGGTTATCAATTTAAGATGAGAAGTAACTGGTTTTCTTCGTATTCTAAAGTAATACTGAGTCTAGTGACATCTAAGAGGCGGAATCTGTAGGGATTAAATCTTAGCTATCCTTTTATATTTCTCTTGAACTCTTAGCAACACTGTAAAACAAGAATCACGTGATGGAATTCTGCTTTTGAAAACAAGTCATATGTGACAAATTAACTGAAATACTTTTTAAGGAAAGGACAAGGTTGAAAAATTATTCATAGATAAATAGGTGTTAATTGGGCCGTGGTTTTAGAAAGTGTTTTAACTGAAGATTTTATTAGAAATTTTGAAAATGGGAATTTCACTGGGATTTGATTTCTAAATATCCAAAATTATCTTTCATCAGTGAATATAAAAATGGAATTTTTGGCATGGTATATGGAGAATATTCGTATGAATTAGAAAAAGAATCTTAAAAATGTTTTATATTTTTGTTTTTTTTTATTATTAATTTACATTTTTTAGTTTTTATAAATATCTTAATCATTTTTAGCCCTTTTTTAGTATCGTAATTTCATATTTTTAAAACTAATTTAAAATGCTATGTAAAAAAGGTTGAAAAGTTTGTTTTTCATAAATATTTTAATCTTTTTTCACACTTTTTATTGTTTTTATATAGAAATAACATAAATTTTAATATCATAAATTATTGAGTTTCAAGAGTGTCTTAAAATGTCACAAAAAGGGTGAAATGTTTATTACTAAGCAGCATATGTACCTCACTATAGGAAACAAATATTTTTTATAAACGGATATTGCTTTCAGCAACATAAAAAACATCTGTTTCCTACAGTGGTGTGCATATGCTGCTTAGTAATAAACACTTTCCCCTTTTTGTGACATTTTAAAACACTCTTAAAAGTCAATAATTTAATTAATTACTCAATAATTTTTATATGCAAATTTTAACATAAACATGAAACATTATTCATCGAAACATGAAACTCCGCTCACACGTGAGAAATTAGTTTAATCAAGATTAAATATAAACTAGAACACTAATCAATTAACAAACTGAGAATTCAAATTGAGAAACTGAAGCAAAAAAATTTCTGAAATCGTTATATACAGTTTTACCTTTTTGTAATAACTAATTTAGGCGTCTAACCACGCAGGCGGCGAGTTTCTAAAATTTTTAGGGGAGAGGCCTAGTAGTTGCTCATTTTAAACTCACTAACGGTTTACACAGTTGGTCACTTACGGTTTACACATTGACCCATTACGATGGTTTCGGGATAACTGTGCAGTTAAGCAAGAAAATTATAGTTATGAGAAATCCTATAACTTCAAATCCCGTAAATGCATATTATTTTCTTAATAAAGAAATGTAAAAATGTATTTATAAATTAAAGTTTGCCAGTATACCCAATTATATATTTAAACAATACTGCATATATACTGACAGTGGTTATAGATTCCGGTGGTTATTAATAAATCAATAGTATATTAAGGAACACATAGAGAAGGTATGAATACTACTAAGGTATGAATTTTACAATATAAATATTTTAATCTTTTTTCCCACTTTTTATTGTTTTTATATAGAAAGAACATAAATTTTAGTGTGAATCTTAAACGCTTCTATTTATCCTTTCTTTGGTTATCAATTTAAGATGAGAAGTAACTGGTTTTCTTCGTATTCTAAAGTAATACTGAGTCTAGTGACATCTAAGAGGCGGAATCTGTAGGGATTAAATCTTAGCTATCCTTTTATATTTCTCTTGAACTCTTAGCAACACTGTAAAACAAGAATCACGTGATGGAATTCTGCTTTTGAAAACAAGTCATATGTGACAAATTAACTGAAATACTTTTTAAGGAAAGGACAAGGTTGAAAAATTATTCATAGATAAATAGGTGTTAATTGGGCCGTGGTTTTAGAAAGTGTTTTAACTGAAGATTTTATTAGAAATTTTGAAAATGGGAATTTCACTGGGATTTGATTTCTAAATATCCAAAATTATCTTTCATCAGTGAATATAAAAATGGAATTTTTGGCATGGTATATGGAGAATATTCGTATGAATTAGAAAAAGAATCTTAAAAATGTTTTATATTTTTGTTTTTTTTTATTATTAATTTACATTTTTTAGTTTTTATAAATATCTTAATCATTTTTAGCCCTTTTTTAGTATCGTAATTTCATATTTTTAAAACTAATTTAAAATGCTATGTAAAAAAGGTTGAAAAGTTTGTTTTTCATAAATATTTTAATCTTTTTTCACACTTTTTATTGTTTTTATATAGAAATAACATAAATTTTAATATCATAAATTATTGAGTTTCAAGAGTGTCTTAAAATGTCACAAAAAGGGTGAAATGTTTATTACTAAGCAGCATATGTACCTCACTATAGGAAACAAATATTTTTTATAAACGGATATTGCTTTCAGCAACATAAAAAACATCTGTTTCCTACAGTGGTGTGCATATGCTGCTTAGTAATAAACACTTTCCCCTTTTTGTGACATTTTAAAACACTCTTAAAAGTCAATAATTTAATTAATTACTCAATAATTTTTATATGCAAATTTTAACATAAACATGAAACATTATTCATCGAAACATGAAACTCCGCTCACACGTGAGAAATTAGTTTAATCAAGATTAAATATAAACTAGAACACTAATCAATTAACAAACTGAGAATTCAAATTGAGAAACTGAAGCAAAAAAATTTCTGAAATCGTTATATACAGTTTTACCTTTTTGTAATAACTAATTTAGGCGTCTAACCACGCAGGCGGCGAGTTTCTAAAATTTTTAGGGGAGAGGCCTAGTAGTTGCTCATTTTAAACTCACTAACGGTTTACACAGTTGGTCACTTACGGTTTACACATTGACCCATTACGATGGTTTCGGGATAACTGTGCAGTTAAGCAAGAAAATTATAGTTATGAGAAATCCTATAACTTCAAATCCCGTAAATGCATATTATTTTCTTAATAAAGAAATGTAAAAATGTATTTATAAATTAAAGTTTGCCAGTATACCCAATTATATATTTAAACAATACTGCATATATACTGACAGTGGTTATAGATTCCGGTGGTTATTAATAAATCAATAGTATATTAAGGAACACATAGAGAAGGTATGAATACTACTAAGGTATGAATTTTACATAAATGTTCTGAGAAGAACTTGGACAAAAATCAATAGTATATTAAGGAACACGTAGAGAAGGTATGAATACTACTAAGGTATGAATTTTACATAAATGTTCTGAGAAGAACTTGGACAAAAATCAATAGTATATTAAGGAACACGTAGAGAAGGTATGAATACTACTAAGGTATGAATTTTACATAAATGTTCTGAGAAGAACTTGGACAAAAATCAATAGTATATTAAGGAACACATAGAGAAGGTATGAATACTACTAAGGTATGAATTTTACATAAATGTTCTGAGAAAAACTTGGACAAAAATCAATAGTATATTAAGGAACACATAGAAAAGGTATGAATACTATTAAGGAAAATCATGTGTAAATCATAAGTCTGGCCCATCAACGGTGGAGGGGTAAAAGCCGCCGGACTCGGGTAGTTCGGTTCGAAGTTTCAGTCTCGGCGAACGGGCTGGCTGCATGAGCGATTTCACGGGGGTTTTTTAAAATTTTTTTTATTTTTTTCATGGATGACGTGGATATGGGCCAGTGTCCTTGAAAACGTCCTCCTCGGTGTATCTTTCCCATTCCATGTATTGCTGAATGGCAGAGCAAGTAATAAAAAAAAATCATAAAGCTGATTGATCGTTTCTGATAGGCTGTGAGGAACTGCCACGTAACTGGTTACACCTGTTAGAAAATTTTGTATTCCATCAGGAATGATAAGAGCAAATGACATTTGTGCGGAACTGCCATGTACGTCACAGATCACCGTTCGTGTAAAATGAACAACTGAGGCCCTCTCTTCATTGGCTTTTATTACGATGTTATCTCTCTTTCTACTCTGTCTGGGGTAGCAAAATCTGAATTATCCACTGTCTCCTTATTCATAACAATTTAATAAACTTCTCTCTGAAACTTAGCAATTTGTCGGTTTCTGGATGTCCTCTGGCCAGCATACCTATTATTTGTTTCTCGTTTTCTACCGACCTTCTGTCGAAAATTCGAAAAAGAGACCTTGATAGCTTCGCTCGATCTAATTTCTGATATAAAACTGTGATTTTGTGAGCTTTGTTATATTTTGAAACCATGAAGCCTTTCAAACAATTCTAAAGGCGTAACAATATTGCGCCATTGTCTAAGAAATATCCTTCGAAATCTGGAACTCTATTTTTTTTTAATTTACTCAGTGAAAATTAAATACCTTAATTGATCGAACGTTGTTGTTTTTGATCCTGACGTTTATCCTTTAAAAGTAAATAAACAATTCTCGATAAAAGTCACGCAAGCTGCTGGCTGCTGCCTTTTGCTGTGAGGAGAATAGTTGCCGAAATTTCTCGGGAGGGTGGGGGCTAATTTAAACCTCTTCAATAATAGTTGTTTATCATGCTCAAGTTTTTGACTTTATTGTCTAGTTCAGAAACGATTAGTTGATTTATTTCACAAGGGAAAATTACAGAAGATTGGTGAACCATTCTTCCTTCGGTTAGAAGACACAACGAGTGTGTCTTTCAAAAAGAACCAAATACGAACTTATATCCGCTTTGTTGTCATATTCTGAACTGGATTTCTAAATTCTTTCTTAGGATCTTTAGTATCTTTGATCTGAGATTTATCCTTTTTCTTATGTTCAGCTTCAATTTTCAATTTTTCCAGCTCCAGCAGCACTTCATCTTTTCTTATTTGCTCTTTTTCTTATTACTTTATTTAATTGTTCTTTGCAGATCTCTTTGTCATAATCTTTGCCACTGAGAATAACGTTCCTTAAATCTGTAGCTTAGCTCTGAAATGCAGTTGCATATCTTAACTCATAAATATCTTAACTTTTAAAGTTTCTCAAGACCTTTCGCTTAATAAGACTTTTCGGACTAAAGTAATTAAGTAATTTTAAATCAATTAACTATCAAATTAGAACCAAAATCTAAATTACCAGGCTATCAGGTAAGACTATAACTTAAAATTGAAAACATTTCAATAATTTATTTCCATTTCATATTCTAACACAAAATTCAGAACTTCTGATTAACTTGCTTTTGTTTCATAATTTATGCCGGCCGAGACCCCCTCCCCAACATATATGGTATAGTTGGAGTTAAGGGTGTTTTACGTAGCAATATCATTCTTATTAATAACAACATTTATTTTTATTTACAAGAAACATAATTATAACATATACACATATTCTTACAGGAAAAAAAAGGGAGGCTATTACCTGAGCCTACCGCAAACTAAACTGCTGAATCTTTAAAATTCTCTTATATTACTTTTGTTTTACAGTGTTGCCAAGAAATTCAAGAAAAATATAAATGGTTAGCTAACGGTTCATATCTATAAATTTGTATTTACATACATTTCAGATACGCTCAACGTGGCCATCCTGCCGATAGGACTCATATCTTTGCATGATTAAATGAATTTACTTGGGTATACCAACGACTTCATATAAGAATATATCTCGTTGGGGTATACTAGAAAATTGGTTAATGCCACGATGCCACAATTCCTTGACAAAAATGATGACTACTTATTGCAACAAGACAGTTGTCCATCTTAGTACCATAGAGGCTATTATCGAGAATATCTCAGTCAAAATGAGTACCTCTTCAAAACTTGTCTTTAATTTGGTTTCAAAATAGTAAGTATTTAGAGAATATGTCAGTTACAATTTGTAGCAAAAGTTGGAGAGGCTGCGCAGAAGGTACAGGTGAATATATCTTTTTCCCAGTTGAATAACAAGGAACTTGTTTGTCAAGGATCTGCCTTTGAACTTCCACTTCCAGAATCTGTAGCATACAGGAGCACTGTGGCTCTGGTTATATATTGGCCGTGAGCGAAACGCATCATGAAATTCAAATCTACCAGTCAAGAAAGATGGGCACACAGAAACTTCATGAAATATGTCAATTAAACTTGATCTGTTTCAATGTAATAAAATTTAGTATCGGCTACGTATTTCATTTGTGGTAATTTTTTTTAATGCTCACAGAATTATTAACAACCTTGTATTGGGAAAACCATTTTAATTTCAAATTAATCCTTAATGTTTATGTATTTTTTGTGAGTGTTTAAGTTTAATAGCGTTTATGAATTTTTACGTCAGATATGCGTGCTTGTTCGAGATAGGCAGTCCTATTAATATATAATATATTATAATATATAATATATACTATACAATTATATTTATTACTTTAAGTTCATGTCAAAAAACAAAATCCATTAAAGTGGATGTGAGATCTGTCTTTATGAAAAATGTTGTGAGGTTTAGTCCTTGTTAGAATTTAACAATAAATATAAATCCCCTGTAATGGCTTCGTGGTTCAACAAGGCACCATTAAAGACGACGAAACAAGTCATTTATTTAACCAACATTCAAAGTAAAATATTCTTCTCGGAGCAGTACATCGCTCCTACAGCAAAGCAAAAATAGAGCACCTTGCTCTCTCGCGGCTAACGTTCGACTCCCTTAAAACAGTAACCTTTCCTGGGAGATAAGACTAAACGCGCCAAGCGTGCTTTGTTGTTCGCCAAATAGTCACCAGATACTACATACAGCAAAAAAAATTTTTGAAAACAATGAAAGAAGCAAAGAATGCTTTATAATGTTACCACTTCATTGTATTTCGAAAATTGCAGAACGACATTAACAGCTGACATTATTTCTCGTCAAATAGCAGTACGACATAATTGCTGATAACTAATAATTGGGAGTCTGGTAATTATATTTATCGGTTCCACTGACTTTGATGCAATTAATGAACACGGAGGGTCTTGGCAATTAATCAACATTTTACAGGTACGCAACATGTAATGTTGGTGAATAATTAGCTGAAATGGATCTAATCGTATACTACAGTATAGTTATATGAAGTTAATTAAGAAATTCAAGCATCAAAAATAAGCGTCAGGTTCGAAAAGATCCTCAAAAAAGTTCAGAAAAGCATTTTTGACACTAAATGAGTTTTCTTAAATAATTTGGAATTATAAAAGTATAATAGAGTATATAAAATTATCATCTGAAAATCTGTAATTAGTTTTGCGAGAGTCTAAAATGTACAAATTCTGTACTAAAATGTAAAATATGTATATATATGAATCTATATTAGTGTACAAACAGAGCATTAAAGTCTGCCGAATCCATCAAGACAAAGCATTAGAAATTAAAACTTTCTTTCAAACAAACTAAATTATTACCAGCGAATCAACGCTTCAATCTTATACGAGTTGAGTTACTGATAATCACATAATGTTCTTGCCCTCAAGCAATTTTTCGACAAGGGAATGAAACAGGAAAATTACCGCAGTAGGGGTTTCTGACGAAAGAAAAAAAGGTGAGGAGGGGGAAGATAGTAGGGAATGAATGGGCATGATTTTGTTCAAAAGATGGAATGGAAAATCGTACCTTGCTTTAGTACATTGCGAAAATAATCGAAGTGAACACGTTCGCGAAGATTTTCTGAGATGAACTTTCTTTTTGCAAAGTGTCTGTAAAAAGGCCTTTAAAATATGTATTTACGTCACTTCAACATATATCTACAATGCACGTTTTAAAAATATCTAAAATTGATCTAAAATTCTTTCAGGATGGTGGCAGTTCCCCGTCATATCCCCCTTTTGTTACCGGTAACTATCAGAAAATATTTCTTCTAGGATACTAGTCCCACATGTAAGTATTTCTAAAAAGCAATAAATCAATCTTAGTTGCTGCAACACCTCAGGTAATCACTTTGTTTGATTCTGGTAACTTATCGGAGTACCTAGAAATTTCATTTAATTGCTTCCTCGATCTTTTTTTCAAGGCCATGCCCATAGGAAAGGTTCCTCTGCCGAGCCGGTATAACATGTCGCTACCACAAAATGATTCCTTATCGGATTTTTCTTTTTCGCATAGGGGATAGAATGTAGGGGGTTGTTTGAAGAAGAAAAATAAGTCCCCAAGTATACGAATAACGGACGTCAGAGCAACATAATGCCATCTCTTCAAACTTCACAATACATCCATTAGGGACATTTGTGTAATTGGTGCAATTCTACACATTAGGAACCGGCCCCCTGTAAAGAGTCCCCAGCAGACACAAAAGGGGACACTTTTGACCCCTCTTGGGACACCTTTTGTGCCCCACTGTCGGCACCTACTGAAGTTGTCGGTCTTTTCTGACATCTGTCCCAATGCGTTCGCTAATATCTCTGTTTGTATAATAGTCCACTAGAAACCGATTCTCATCCGCCAGTTCTTTTTACAGTAGCCCAAATCTTTTTTTTTTTCCTTTTATTATTATTTTTTAAGTGGTTTTGTCGTTTGGTTTGGGTGGTGTGGAGTAAGTTCGCCCCTTCCTCTGTGATCTGTGAGCAACAAATAGTTCAAGAGAAAACGCTCAAGACTCCATTTTCCTTTAAAAGGAGGGGGTTTGCGTTTCAAAAGCGTGTTTTTCTGCCTGTTGGTTCCGATTTTCGAAGAATTAGTGTTCTTTTTATGCTGTTTCTTTGCGGATTATATTTTTATACATAAACCTTAAAAGTATTCTCATTTTTAGTTAACCAGACACTTTTATTGCATTTTACAAAATTATTCGTTCGAAAGCAGTTTCATATCCTTTCCTACTTTTGATTGAAAATGATACAGGTTTTGAAGATAGGTGTTGAAATATAAGTAATAGTTGAGTAATAGTTTGTTTAGTAAATGAAAGAAACTTTTACAAAATTGCAATATTCTGAAAAGTGGGTACGAAATGTTTCATTTAAAAAATAAACAATAACCTTTAGAACTCTTAAAATATTAATTACTGAATATTTAGTGCCATCCATTGACAAGCAAGTATAAGGAGTGCATTGAAAAGGACGAACATTAGAAGACCAAATGACCGAGTTTCTGAAGAAACTCGGTCCGATCCACAATTCTTGGGAAGGAGCAACAGAATGGTTGTGTCTAACCCACGCTACTCCCAGGATCTTACTCAATGCGACATTTTTTTTCTGTTCCTGCGAGTATTCTTTTCAAAATAACGGTAAAGAAATTGTTATATATTTTTGGAATTACAAATTCTGATTCAGCCACTAAGGAAGCAAACTGTGTTTGGAAGAAAAAATAAAGCTTTGATAGAGGGATAGATATACAATTACTCCGAATTTCAACTTTTAAAATGTAATATTTGTAGAGTAAAAACTGTATTCAGAATGAGAATTTCGAGCGCAACCGATTGCTCCAATGGCGCATATTAACTTACTATTCATTTCGATAAGCAATTAATGAGAGAGTGCCTTAAAATACCAAATTAATATTCAAGGAATTGTATTAAATATTGCACTATCTTTTTGTCCCCCTTCAGAAATTCGGTACATGGAATTTTAAAGAATGATGCTCGAGTATTAAAACTCTTAATGTGTATGTGTATGCAGCTGTTCTAGCGCACAAAAGTTTGAGGGATTAAAAATTTATATGAAAGTATTCAATATTTATATCTTAAAGCATAGTGAGTTCTGTAAGAGGAAGACAAAAAATTTAGAATTCAAAGGTTCTGGTGTTTTATTTTTATATATTAAAATAAATAATATAGATGATTGCACAGAATTATGCTACAGGAACTGGATGATATATCACATAAACCTGCACGCGAATGCTCAAAATATATCAGAATTACACTCTGTTTCTTGATTAAAGCTATGAACAGTGTGATATTTACTGCACATACAACACAAAATCGTTGATCTTAAGGAAATACTGGTATTACTTGATTCAAAATCCGTAATCGAGCGTCCGTAAATGAGATGGACTGCAGCGCTTAGGTTCATTACAATATCTTTGTCCTTTGTAATAATTGAAGGTTACTTTGTCCGCACTCAGAAATTCTATATTCCATTTCTGCACTCTTTCGATGCATTATACATTAACATAATTTTGTCCAGCAAAGCTTTCCCAACAGCAACTCAGCCATTAACCTATAATCACTGTTTAATCTCCTTTTAAAACTGTGCTTTAGTTTGGCGCATACTATTGCATCTCTAATGATGCAATCTTAGCTCATTGGAAATTCTAGAACATGTTAGAGCTAAATGCTAATTTAGTTTCGAAATGGTATCTTTTTGGTTTTACTTTTATTACGGATCAGATGAACACTACACGTATAGGAATGATGAGTTGCAATAAAAATGTTTTTATTGCTTGAAAACGTACTTTATATAATTTATCTTTTATTTCTGTAACCTTCAAAAGAATTTTTTATTTATGACAGAAATGTTCTGAAGGTTAATTCTTTCTGAGCTTTTTAATTATACTCTAATAGCAAATATGAAAACTGCAACAGCTACTAATCCATGCCTCTCTTTTAGAAGATTTTTGGTCACATTTCTTTTGACTCATATCCTTAAGTCCCATGATTTTCAAACCTCATAATTCAGTAATGTGTTGCTATCAATTGTACATCATACTTCGATTCTGAGTTACTGATATTAGAAACTAAGCATTACCGAAGAGTTTCCTGTTGATGATAATAATTTTTCACCTCGCCATCTTGCACGTATGCACGTCTGTTCGTACTTTATATGTTTTGCATTGTACTTCACAGCACCAGATCAATTCGCACTTTTTTTTAACTTCTAATACCTCACGAGTGTCATATCCTCTGCCGCAGCACAGAATACCACATCCTTCTGGGCCCATTGAATCCTTAATGCATCTTCTTCCAGTTGTACCCACTGTGCCTGAAAACATACGTGCTTCAGTTACAACTCTATATTGTTAACTAAATTAACTATCTACAAAGCATTTTTAATAATATCTCTAATTTCTAATGCAGCTAATTTGTGTGATTTGTGGTACACTTAATAAATAGTTTTTATAAATACTTCCACCATACTATAAGTAAAAAAAAAGACGATTATCAGTATGATTTCAGTGTTATGATTAGTAAATTTCTCAGAAATTTAACAGTTGCAGACAATTGTCGCATTGCCGGCTTAAGTCGAAATTTTCGAGTTCTTAAGTTCGACAAAATTCAATTTTACATTGACACTGGCATTGTAAAAAAGCACTACGCATTTTAAGGAAAATTTACACAGATCCCTTTTTTAAGATATGAAAATATCCTGTCTCATTTTGTTTAACTTAAAATATACGAAATATTATAAAAGAAGGAAGTTACAGTATCTTGTCTGATCTAAATAGAAAGAGAGAGATTAATTTTATCCTTTCCGCTTTTAAATATTTTAGGAAAAATAATGGAATAAAATTAATTAAATTAGATCACTTTGAAAAATCACTATCAGAAAAAAAGAAATAAATATAGCGAAGTAAAATTTGAAAGTATCAGTAACAAAATATTATAGGTCTCGTTTCTCTAGGCCATAATTTTGTTCTGTTATTTCACGATAACTGCAACGTAAGTGCGGAATACTTGTATAGACTTTTGGTTGTGAGGTTTTAAGGTAGAATTTTGCCCAATTTCATGATTAAAAATGATTTTCAGACATTTGTCATTTTATTAATAAAGATTCTTCCGTAACAAGCATAAAATTCTTTATTACTGCAAAAATTAAAGATGTTGGCTATTTATTAGAGCGCTTTTAAAATGACAGAAACTTGAGTCATTGATGCTGGGCTAGAAATGACTTTTTATAGTTATGATTGTGTGTGTGATGGTATGAAAAGAAAGACACATTTCTGCAAATTCGAAATTGTTGAGAATATTAAATTTTATGTACTAAAATAAATAATGTAAATGATTGCACAGCATTATGCTACAGGAACTGGATCACATATCACATCAGTCTGTACAGAAAATATGACAATTATATTCTGTCTCTTGATTAAAGCTATGGAAAATGTCATAAAAATTGCATCTGCAAATGGAAGATTGGATTTTGAGGTAGCACAGTTTGATTCCGCACGCTTTGATTTCATAGAATCAAAAATTTGCGAATAAGATGACTTTCAATGCCTAGTTCATCTCAAGATGCCTTTAAATAATAAAAATAGAGTTTTTATTTCGGCAGCACTTCGAAAAGGATGATTTTGCTCTGCTCTTCTTGTTTGTGCATTTTGCCTCTTCAAATTGTACATAACATTCTTACTTTTTCTTTCTAAAGCCTCATGTTAATATGTTTAATATTCTTGCACCCTCATAATACACTTTCACTGACGACTTATGAAGTTAAACATAAATATTTATTTGAAATGGACACATATTTCATTTTGTCTTTATTTCCCTGTACATCTTATGAACTTCCATCACGCCAAGAGCTTGTACCTGCCATGCTTTTGCTTCTGTCTTTCAGCTTCGATTTGAATTTCAGCCAAAAATATGAAGATAAAAAAATAATCTTTTCTTCAGACCAAAGATGTTTTGTCAGTTTTCTACATACAAATGAAAGGGAATTCTCCATCTGAAGTAAAACAATATAAAACTTTTAAGAATTAGCTCCAAAAAGGAATTCACTGAATTTGTTGCTCCTTAATAAAGAACTAAATCACTTTTCAGCGCTTTCGATTCATCACTTTTTAACATAGTAAGGTAAGGCTAAAGAAAATCAAGAATGTGATACGCGATAAAATGTAGTTAGTTATTGAAACTGCTCCTTCCGGTTCAAAGACGTCTGACTTTATTATCTCTTTAAGACAGTTCTTATTGCACGTCTTATTTTGATTTTGAACTGACACTGTCACTATGCACCGCAAGGCGTGACTAATATTTATCAGTGCATCTTGCACGTGTGGACATCTCTCCATTTCTTGCACTCATCGCACTGGACTGTACAGCACCAGTCTTTGGTTACCACGCAATTACACTGATAAACATACAATTCCTGCCAAGTGTCGTATCCTCTACCACAGCAAAGAATGTCACAACCTTCGGGGCCCAGTGAATCCTTAATGCACCTTCTTCCTTTTGTACCTATTGTGCCTGAAATAATATTCCAATCAATCGATTTGCTGATAATCAACATACAGACATCAAAGACACTTAAAAAATATTCCCAAGATCCTTATAGTTTCAAAGAATGAAACGCGTTTTCAGTATTTTGTAGTAAAACTTTTAATTGCTGTTTTATAATTAAAAATTCTTTAAGAACAGGAAGACTCTTTTAAAAATCAAACCAATTATTTCTCCTGAAGAACAATATTGTTTTTGTAAAGTATTATTGATGAATTTTCCTTTCATAATGCCATTACCGAACGTTCTCAAATATCATTAAATCAGTATGAATCAGAAGCGTCATACTTTAAAATTGGGCAAAAGGGAACATTAACTGACAATTGTTTGATAAAAGGCTCGAAAGAATTTATTTCGAATGAATATGATATTTATTTCTTTTCTTCATGAAACAAAATTATGATCATCTGAAAAGACTTTGTTTCGGTTTTGTCTCAAAGTAATTTTCTTTTGATCAAAAGTATTCCATTCACATTAACGCCACCCTGTCGACTTAGTGGTTAGCGAAGACAGCTAAGAAGCCACTGGGACTAGCTACAAGTCTGGATAAGGCTTGGACGCGTGACTGCTTGAATACAAACTTCTTGTAATCATTGTGTTTATGTCTGCAGAGGCTCTAAAATCTGTTTGTCTGAAAATGCCCTATTATGTCTTGCGGCGAAGAGAAAAGTCATATGACCATTGGATTGGTACCCCGAAGGTATCCTTTACCAAATTTAGTTTGCATGCTAGACAGACCGTCACCACGGATCCTCCCAGATTTACAATCATTGACTACTGCATTCATTTCTCAAGCATGCTTCATTATAACGTTTTTCTTAAAATGGGCACCATATAAGAAAATTAACTTGAAGTAATGAGAAGTTATTAAAGCAAACTTTCTAAATTTCCTATTTTAAATTAATCAATCTGTATTTTTCCCCCCGTTTAGATTTCGATACGCGTACAGACTCTAGATTTAATCGTGCATTCTTTGGAAAGCTACGTCTGTTTTCACCAGTAATTTTGCCATCAACTTTATTTTTTCTTTTCTGCACATATGGTTTAAAATATGTGATATATTGCAAGACTTTTTATTGTTTACTTTCCACTATTTGACACATACAACTTGCCCTTCTACAAAACTCTTATAGAGTCTTTATTTCTGCAAATGGTAAATTGAAATAATCAGTTTGTTATAAAAAATGATATTTTAAGTTTTTACAGAATTGATTTTTAAATTTTTAAAAGGCGAAACAGCTATATTTGCAGGATTTAAAATATTTTTGTAGTTGAAAGCGTATGTCTACGGCCCAAAAAAAAAAGTAAAAGCCTCATAAAAATACTCGTATACATGCTATATGTTTAAATGCTCCCAATCTGCTTAAAAAATTGCCAAAATAACTTAAGGAAATTTCATATTTTTTTTCTTTTAAGTTTCGAAGTAAATGACGAAATGGCTTGAGAATAACTAATTGCTTATTATCAAGTTTACTTTTTCCTTAAATAACTTACATACAAATAAATTCAATTCCAATTAAAATTACATTCTAAATCACA
>KK122220.1:10765-49242 GCA_000611955.2 Stegodyphus mimosarum
TATATATATATATATATATAAGTGCTGTTCGGAATATCTGTCAATTTTTACATATTCCTAGTCGCTCACCTTACGCCATTTGTCTCAGTTACCAGTTCACTACTATCAGAAGTGAAATAAGCGCGTGTTTCTTTCGTTTTGTTTTATAAATACATAATAGCTTATAAATAGTAAATTTTTAATAGTATGGGTTGCCATAAAAACGAAATGGTTATCAAAATGAAGAATTTTGCAAAAAAAAGGTTTGTACATGTGATACACGTATCGTTATGTGTATATACGGTAATATATTTGCTTCGAAGGCTAGCAAAAGATAATCTAACGAAACATAAGATTATCATTTAAAGAAAAAAAATGAGCCCATCCCAGGCCCGCACGGGCTAAGAGTTAGTCGTCAGTTGTCTGTTATTTTCAAGGGGAAAAAATTCCAAAACAGAAAAAGAAAAATTTGTTGACGATACTGTAAAAAAGTGTTTAAACGCCAGTATTCCGCTGCATAGATTAGGTCACTCGGCTGTGCGAGATTATTTAACAAGATACGTGTCACTTCCATAAAATCTTCCTTCAAAAGACTTTTTTTAGACGTAGAATACACCAGTTAGCGGGCAATCCGAGAAAGAAGCAATAAAAGAACAACTAAAAGATGAGTCAGTAGTTGTAGAGGCCGATGAAAATGTTATTAATTGATATTGGTGTAGTTTATTTGATTACAAAAACAGCGATTTATACTTCTTATTTTTCTATTTATATTTATTAATTTATAAGGTATTTCTCCCACCTTCTTCGCGTGCCTTCGTGGTGTAGTGGTCAGCACGCTGGGCGCGTATTCCAGAGGTCTGTGATTCGTGTCCCGGCGAAGGCGTTGCTCATTTTTCACGTCTCCTGCCTAATAACTCTAAAGTGGCGCCCGAACTAAAACGGGTGGTGGATGATGATTCTCCACCACTGGAATTCGGCGATTGGGTCCCCTGAACACCAGTTGCCCTTTAAAAGGGGGAGTATATAAGGTATTTCTCCCACCTTCTTCGAATGCCTTCATGGTGTAATGGTCAGCACGCTGGGCGCGTATTCCAGAGGTCCATTGCTCGAATCCCGGCAAAGGCGTTGCTCATTTTTCCCGTCTCCTGCCTAATGACTTTACAAATTTATTTCTTTTTTATTTATTAGCCTCAAAATACTGCTTTGCGTTGATTCACTTTCCATTTAGTCTATTGCAATTCGACAAAATAGAAGTTATTTCTTTTTCAAATTTAATCTATCCGTTATTGACAAAAAAACTAAGTTATTCAAAAGCAATAGATGCAATTCTTAACGATATTATTATTTTATTTATTTTTAATCTGATTTATTTAAATATAAGTGCAATTACACTCACGTTTGTGAAAATTGCAACACCATGAAGGACTTACGCGAGTGAGCTGAAATTTTCGGGAAATGCAAAGTAGCGCATGATATGCAAATGATTAGAATTGCAAATCCGTAGCGCATGCGTATGCTGAGCAGCGCCCTCTGAACGGCTGATGGATCCGAATAAATAGACGGCTGTAGCGAGGCGTGTATGGTTATCGGTGGTTATCTGCTAGTGGTAAACGTTAACTCAATCTGTACTTATGCCTCGTCGACGAAAGAGAGCGAGATTTGAACAACTTACAGAGTTTGAACGAGGGAGAATCATCGGCCTTCGTGAAGCTGGATTGTCGTATCGTGCAGTAGCCTCTCGTGTGCAGCGTAACAGCAGCACAGTGATGCGCGTTTGGAAGCAGTGGACGGACGAGTGTCGGACAACTCGGAAATCCGGGAGTGGACCCCGAAATGTGACGTCAGCTCGCGATGATAGACACCTGGTCCGCATGGCGCGGACGGACCGTACAGCTTCCTCTAGACAATTGGCAGCACTGTGGTCAATAGCTACAGGTGTTTCATTGTGTGCTTCATCAATTCGTAGACGTCTGCTGCAGTGTGGACTGCGCGCACGGACTCCTTTATACAGGATCCCCCTAACGCACGACCATCGCCGCCTGCGGCTACAATGGGCCAATCAGCATAGAGACTGGCGTGCTGATTGGCAGCATGTCGTGTTTTCTGACGAATCCCGCTTTAATTTGTGGTACCATGATGGCCGCATTCGTGTCAGACGCTATGCCGGTGAACGCCACCTTCCGGAGTGCATTATCGAACGCCACAGTGGACGAACACCCGGAGTTATGGTCTGGGGCGCCATAGCATATCATAGACGATCTCAATTGCTACGAATTGTGGGCAATCTGAACAGCAACCGGTATATCCGTGAAGTTCTACAGCCCGAAGCTGTTCCCTTCCTTCAAAGCTTGCCAGGCGCTGTATTTCAACAGGACAATGCCCGCCCTCATACTGCTCGGATTGTTAAATCCTTCTTTGCAGCGCAGCAGGTACAGCTTCTTCCTTGGCCTGCGTGTTCCCCGGATATGTCGCCAATTGAACATGTGTGGGATGTCATTGGTCGGCGTCTTGCTCGTGATCCTCGTCCTGTTGCGTCTGCAGACGAACTTTGGGTACGCGTACAAACGATATGGAATGCTCTTCCTCAGTCAGACATTCAAACTTTGTTTGACTCCATGCCACGTCGTGTAGCAGCACTTATTGCGGCGCGTGGTGGCCACACAAAATACTGATTCTGATCTCTTGTTCTTGTTTGTTTGCTTTGAACATTTAATCATTTATTTGTACCACTACCACTCAACTGTGTATTAAATTGCATTCAATTATGACGATTCCTTCTTGGTGTTGCAATTTTCACAAACGTGAGTGTAATTAATGATGTACAAAATTAAAATATTAAATATTTTTATAGAATTACGTTATACATTTTTTATACTTTAAAAAAATACGAATTAGTCAGCTGCCTGAGAGACGGAAAATAGTCGCAAGATAAAATATTGCTTACGTGATCTAATGAAAGTGTGTTTGTATTTCTTCATTTGTGTTTATCATAAAAAAACCGCAGAATTTTTCGGATGACCCAAAATTTCATTTACGTAATTGGAAGTACATGCCTAAGGCTGAATTTAAGAAAAAAAGCACATATCCGCTTTCTGAAACCCTCTGCTCGCTCCGTTATTATTGTATGTTTCCGAATAATCTACATCGTTTCGTAAGTGCATTTTTTTAACTGAATCGGAAGGCACATAAAAGCTATATGATAAAAGGAGATATCCTTTAGAAAGGACTTTATGTGGGAAAGTAAGTTGTTTTCGCGTTGCACGTGGGAAAAGTCATCAAAGCATCCATGCAGAGAATCCTGTCAGCGAGATTATGAAGTCGAGTCTATTTATCAGCAATCTTATAGACTCGGCCACTGGTAGGCAATTCAGAAGGGCTATGTAAGTATGTATAGCATAATGTGCTGCGAAAGAATTAATATTTTTTATCTGAAACTTATTTAGTATTTAAATCCTTTTTATAAATAAATTTCTTATTTAATCAGTACTTAAGGTAACGGTTCCAATCTTCGGAGATTTGCCTTTGGATAAAAATGAGCTTCATATTCAAACTGTTATTTCTGATTACCAGTATTTCGCTAGCACCGCTGTTTGAAAATTTCCAAAATGCGGAAATTAGACTTTCCTCCCAATATGATTTAGAAAAATGGGAAGTAGTTTCTTTGTTTCCATTTAGTGCGTAAAATGGGTGATGTTGTTGAATATTTGTAAAACAGCACTGCATCTGAGATTTCGGAAACAAACAGAAATCCGGGATCCAGTATTTGGAAAGGTATGTCATGCTGCTTTTGTAATATCGATTATTTAAGCAGATTATTTAACTTTCGGAATAGTAGCTGGGAAATCAGGCAGTAAGAAATAGATTTGGGGGAAAAAAGTTGAAAAAAACAAAATTACTATAATTCTGAAGCTACATGCTTCGTAGCAATAACCAGTCCTTAACACTACAGATCCATTAGGTATTAATTTGGAACTAGGAAACGCGTGACAATGAGCTACTATCTCGCTGGCAGTCAGACGTGGTACCAGCTACATCGTGGGAATACGCAGTGTGGAAGGCGAAAATTCCTTATATTCCCCTCACTTAAACGGCACATAATAAGATGAAAATGAGAGACAGTCTATCAAATCAAATGATGGCGAACTATCGACTACTACGTTTTAGTCAGCCCCATGGTAATGCTTTTAGTTATTTACTTAAGCTATAGACATGAGAAATCAACTACGCTCTCTCCAGAATCCAAATTCCAGACCTTCAATTGCTAGCCGGACGGGTTACTACTTACGCCACGAAGGCACGCGGCAAAGAAGGAAAAAATTTCTTATAATGTTACCAAATCAATCTACGACTCATCCGTTTCTCATGACATTTGAGCCGTATGTTTTACCCTCCAAACTAAATCCAATAAAGGGACAAAATTCAATTATCTCAGATCTTTTAAAATCACCTTGATATTTTGCAAAACTTTATCGTCAACACTTTCTGTATACATATTGTCATTATATGGACATAAGTAGCATTTCTTATTTCTTTTAATATACTTATTCCAGGAATAACATTAAAATTTTACTATAATTAAGTTTCTAAATACTAAATAAGTCGCTTACACTTGCTTAGTTAAACAAAAGTGTGATACTTTTATCCTCCTTTATCTTAATTTCTTTATTTGTTCCTCATTAGCTTAGTTTTTATTGTAGGGTATGAAATTCATAAGCCCTTCTTTTTCAACCTTTGAATGAAAACTTTGTAAAAATTTATCCTTTGTTCTCTGCAAAATTAAGCATTATGTCTACATTTTCGACATACATATGTATAGCGGATGATTCGATATACATATGTTATCGGCATTATGATTCAGGCACTGTATAGAGTATCTATGCATCTTTAAGAGAATATACTTTTTGACAATATTTCAAATGCTTGTCTTCTGGTCAGATCTTTTTTATTTTACTTAGAAAATTTATTCTTTACTTAGGTTTCCTATGCAGTGCGCACTTGCACTCAAATAAAACATGATAAATATATTGGTCAACAGCAATAATATTCTCATGTACCTAACGGCATTTTTGTAGTCTAGATCTCATTTACTCCGAAACTAGCAGTCAAAAATTTTAAGAAATAAGTTTCTTTTTCCTTTGGCTTCAAAACTGCATAGTTGACTTGTACAGTGAGTAAGTTATTTTGAAACAGGAGACATGAAAAATGACCCACTCCCTCCCCGGGACTCGAACCTGGAACTCTCAAATACGGGCCGAGTGTGCTACCGTTACACCACGAAGGCATGCCGAAAGAAGGTAGAAAATACCTTATAAACTCTGCAGAAAAGTACTGCTATTGAAGTAAAAGTTTTCGTCTTAAGCCTGTTGGAAATCTATCATAAAAATCAATTATAAAAACACCATAATCCTTAATCTACAGAAATTGTTGGCAATGTGTACGGGTAATTTTATCTTCTTTCTTACCTTGAATGTTTTAGAGAGCATATATACTGCTTAGGTATTCTATAAAATGTGGAATTTCTGAAATGCACTTAATATGTGTAAATTTGCAGAATGGCTCTTGAACTAAAATAATGCTTAACATTTTTAGACTTTCCCGTAATTTTGCATTCAAAGGGAATTTATACAAACTTTCTGTTGCTTTAATTATTTAATAATTGACTCTGAAAATATTCTAGAATCTTTTTAGAGTAGGAAATCTTGAAAAATCAACTGTACCTTTCCCTGAAATTGAGCCTGATTTGCCCAATTGTTAGCGGAGTGAGCTGATTTCACACCACGTGGAAGAAACGTTTGCGGTTACTGGCTAAATCACTACTTTTGTTTTCTTAAATATTTATATTTTTTCGTATTAAAAAAAAAGCAAATACAAAATAATGTTCCCATTTGTTAAGCAAAACATTCCCTATCCCCTCAGACGATAATATTTTCAACATTTCCCACATTAACAATGCGCAACTTTTTCCGAAGTAGGTAGACTGATTATCAATGACATAAATTTTGTGCCGTGTGATGTGTTACATATCACAATGAATTATCCACTCTATATCTGTTTAGCATGAGAACCAGGAGTATGTGTTGTAACTATTAGATATCTTTATTCAATTTAAGGAAAGCCTGAGGATTTAGGAGGCTGAAAGCGAAAATATGAAGGTATCTGCTATCATCGATTATGCAATATTCCATATCATTATCATGAATGAATGTTTTCCGTTATTCGCTGCGCTTTCATAAACTGCAATACAGACTACTGAGCTTCAACTTAGATTGAACTTTTACTTCAAAATTAATGCTTTTTCAACTAGTCCCCAAAAGATTCATCATGTTCTTCATAACTTAATCTTTTTCTTGCAATGGTCCCAACTCCGTGAGTTTACTATGGACCCACTTAGTGTCAAACAGCTAGCGTAAATACGAGCCAATTTCTCCTAGAGAATCAGCCCACCAGCAGCCGAACGGTAAGGTCGCTGAACACTGGTAATTGAAGCTGGGTTATATTCCAGTCGACACACAGACACAGTGCACAGACGTTTTCCTAGATTTCCTCATGTGTAATGTGGATACGAGCCAGTTTCCCTTAGAAAATCTTCCACGAAGGTATCCCTCCCCTTAGGCAGATAGCTCTTTCGTGCTTCACCGAATCAAACCAAAACAAACCTCAGAAAGTCCTCCACGAAGGAGTCCTTCCTCTTAAGCAGATAGCCCTCATGAACTTTGCTATATTCCAATAACCATAGCCTCCTAAATTCTTCTGATATTTTTCTAAAAGATGAAATACAACTGGCTATATTTTACCTTTTACGTTATGTTAGGCTTGGTCAATCAATGTCCAAATGTTATTCTACAGAAGCATCGCTATCGCAGCTAGAAGGACTAGAAACAAAGCATGCCAAAGCAATCAGTAAGCGTAAACAAATGTGCCTAATTTTATTAAGCGACATCAGCCTACTTTTCGTAAGCTTGTTAATTTCAAGATCGTGTTTTTCAGAAGTGCACATAAGTATACGCTCATATTCCTAAATAAATTGATGACCAGTTTTTATTATCGCGACATCATTTCTATGGATATAATTTTACAAATGCTGTATTATGAGTTCATATGCTGGAGTTTTGAGATAGGTTCAATTTAAATAACTCTCGATACGCAATTCTAAAACATAACAGTACCCTTAAAGTATTTAGCTTTCTCAGTTATTTAAAGATAAAGGCATTAAAGTTTTTCAGATTCAAATTCAAGATTATAAAAAATGGGCAAAGCAGTTAAAAACAAATATCTAGCTCATCAAGTACATCAAAAGACAGATATTGTAATGCTGAACTCTGAAGATCCACTTCTCAAAGTTTTAGAGCCCTTGAACACCATAAACTTATAATAAAACTTAACTTTTCTCTGAACGAATAAATGACAAAAACAGATGGCGCTAATGGCCATGCGCGAAAGCCAGAATAATTTTTCTCCCCTGGAAAAAAAACTAATAGAAAAAGAATAATTTAATTAGTTACGAAACAAATCCTTGGAAATAGTATCAAATGACTCTCCATGACTTTTCTCCCTGCCCAAAACTTAACTTTTATGATTATCTCATGTAAGATGGTGACATTAAATATGGAGTTTACGAGGATGTTCCACGTTTACTAAAAGAATTCAAATAAGAATTACTCGTGTGATTCTGATATATGAGTATAAATCTGACATGTTAAAAGTGCAGTTAATAAGTTTAGAAGAATATACTCAAATGAAACCGGAAAAAAAAAAGTTTTAGAACCAGATATATGTAAAATCCATTTATTTTGTATGCGATCAAAATTTGATTTAACTGTTACTTGCAGTTTTTAAGTTATAGCCATTTAATTAATGGCAAGTTATTTGGGCTGCCTTGTAAAAGTGATAAATAAATAGGGGCGAAAGGGAAGTCAATATGCACTTCTTTTATTTCGGAATAAACTTTCTCAAACTGCACACGTTAGACATACCTCTATCAAGAAGACTTTTTGATGAATAAAAGTGTTTGCGGCTATTAAACCAACTCTTCAACGAAAGGAGATTAAAAAAAATTGCTAGTACAGAACTGTTCAATCGAAAATGATCATCAATTACGGAAATACAGAATCATGAAGTTATTGTGATCCAGATGTGCATTAATAAGCAATAATTACAAGTTTCATAACGTCGGACAAAATTCTGTTACAAAATGAATCAGCTTTGACACGAACCGGTTATCGAATTTCTATCACATCTGATGATATTTCTGTCACATCTAATGATATTTCTATAATATGTAACGAATATCATACTCAATCAACAATTTTTGGCGCTAACTGACGTATGGAACACGTACCTTGTGCAAAGGCATATACCGCGACAAAAGAGACTGTGGAGTTACACGAATAACTGAACTTCTAAGCTTGACAGATGCAGGGTGCTATTAGCCATCTGTCCGATAAAGCCCAACATTTACAAAATGAGACATGCAAATACTATCAAAACTTCCAATAAAGTACTAGGCCAAATCAGTACTAAGGCAATATTAACTTACGGTGAGTATAACAGTAATACTAGATGTCTTTCTAGGCGGTATACCCAACATTTTTTGCCCAATCAACTTACAAAACTATTTCGAATGCCATTCTCTGCCTTAAAGAGAAGAGTAGAGTAGCGTCACTCCTTCGATTCGGTAGGCTTAAACGGTCAACTATTTTTGAATTCGCAAACTCTTACTTTGGTATCTACCTTCTCTATTCCATCCCTAAATACGAAAGCGATAAATTACGAACATACGTTTATATAGCCCCGAAAAAAAATTTTGAGCAGGCATCGTATTCATCATGTATGACAAAAGTATTTTCAAGCATGAAAACAATTCTTATGTAACTTGGTTTGTGGCAAAGAAATGCATTCTATAATAATTAGATTACATTATATAATATTGAAATTGACAATTTTCTGCTAGCTGGCTTCGTTTCAGTGTTCCCTAATTTTCCAGGACGGCTGCAATTGCTTTCTTTCGATTGGGCGCGTTCATTTCTTCATAGAGAAAGATTCAAAGGGCATAGTGTTGGACTACTTATACCAATAAAAAAGGGAGACGCGTCATTTTCGTTTGAGCCCTTAAAAATCAGATAAATTATTTAATTGCTTCTTTTTCTTTTTTTTATTCTATTTACTTATTTCCTGTAATATTGTACTACATAATCACTGAAGTGAGTGCAATTAGACTTTTAACAATTGTATTCTTCATTTCTTAACTTCTGTGTGACTTGGAAATTTATACTGTACAGAAATTAAGTTTTCGTATTATGCAGTAGTACCCCAACTCACGAGGTTTCCTATTCCTCCTTCTTTTTTTTTCTTTTTGGTTAATCTTGGAATTTTCTAAAAGCTTTGAATGATATCTGGAACAAATTTTTCCATTTTTTTTTCAGAAACGAGATGAAATCAATCCCAGAAACTAATGAAGTCACTCAGGTAATAGAAGAAATTGTTAATCTTACTAGGCTATTAGATTTGGAAGTTGAAGGTGTTGATATCAACCAGCTGTTGAACTCACAAACAGATGACAATCGATGAGTTTACAAAGCTGCGTAAACAATACTGAAGAAGCCGACATCTCAGATCCAGATACACAAGATAAACATACAAGATGAATGGATCTTGACTCAACTGAAAAGGGTTACAAATTTTCGAATGCAAAGGCTCTAATGAGAAACGTTTTAGCTACAAGTTAAGGAATACAAAATTATTAGCTTCCTATGAAGAAAGTTTACGTTATAAAAGAAAGCCATTAGGTCATCAAATTAACTTGTTAAATTTTATGAAGCCATATGCATCAAAATAATTCTATTTTATATAACACATTTAATTTTAATACTATTTTTATTGATATGTATAAAAACTACATTCTTTATTGCATAACTTTCTTCTAATCAAATGTTTTTATGGTTCTTGAACCTGTTTAATTAAAAGCCATACGTATTTATTATTTAATACGAAGTTGGATCCTATCTTACTTGAGTCCAACTTACGGATTTTTCCTCGATCCCACCTGTCACTTAATTTCGGGGTATTACAGTATCTAAAAAAGTGTTATTCAAGCTATAGTTTGCGAACTTATTTGGGGTCGCTAAAATTTAGAGTAGCGTCGCAAGCTGCTGGGTGCAAATCCTAAAAAATCTGAATTGATGGTATATAACTAAAGGTGGACGCTCTGATAGGCGTCGCGAAATTGTTTTTTGGATCATTTTCATTTTTATGGGCTCGCACTGTCATAAAATTTAAATATCACTGGCCTAAACCATTCTTCAATTTTTTTAAAAAATCTATATTTAACATTTTATGAACATTTTGTACATGTGTATAAATGATGATGGAAGAAGTTACAATTTTGAAATGATTCAAAATAACGCTGATGTAACGCAGTAAAATTTACTAGATGAATCATTTAATACAAGTTTAATACAAGGAAACTGGGTAACTCGTCGGAGACAGGAGAAGATATTTTTAGAGAAATGTGTGATAAATAAGATAAAGAGAAGTCATACTTTAGTCAATCCAATTTAATTACCATTTATAATCGAATTGGAAAAAGGAGTAATACTGTTTACACATCTGGCCGAAACTTCTTAACAAAAATTTGTAAGCACCTTTAAACTGCATCATATAATTAATTCACTTGAAACTTTATTGTTCTCATCTGTAATAAAATTACTGTAAATGCTTCATTGCTGTCGAAACTACATAATTTATCCAACAGCTTGTTGCAACATAATATTTAGGGAATGGCAAGGCTCAGCCTGGTAGCCTCCTCTCTTTAATCAATGAAATAATAATCCAGATTGGAAGCAATTAAACAACCAAAAATAGATGTAACGCTTAATTATGACAGAAAATAAAGGCGTAAAAACTTAATACTGGAAATAAATTTATTCATTAAAATAATTGCTCTTACAAGCAATGATATTTTTACAAAGGGAAAGCGCTTATTTTTATCATTCGTGAAAAATTCACAATTTTTAGATTTGCAAAAGATCTTTCTTTTCATTGCCAGTGAGCTTCTGAAATTTTCGTAAGAGATCACTGTCTAGGTTTAAATATATGTGACAATCTACATAAGAAATATCAAAAGAATGAGGTGGGAAAGTGCTTAAAAAATTTACTCCGGTAGTTTGGATGTTGTCACAAACTACAAGAGCAGCATGAAGTCTTATATTATTGTAATTCTATAGCGATTGACAGTTTCTGAGAAACAATTCCACGAATCCTCTGTACTTATCCAGGAGATATCTACAGTCTGGCCTAGAGGGAAATGTTCATAAACAAAAACTCCATTTGCAGTAATGTGATAATAAATACTTAATTTGATGTCTTCCAAAAGGTATCAATAGACCACAAACAAACATGCGATTTCACGAGATTGCTGTACAGAATTAACTTTCTTCAATGTAATGCCATAATTTCTGTCGTCATGTAACGGCGACCGGAATTTCAGTACTATAGAATCATCTTCAAGGGTTCTTGAATTTTGTAAACTTTTCAGTGTATCTTGCTGCCAGACCAACTGCTTTAAAATGCCATTTATCAACATTTTTGATATCACATACCTCAAATAATACAGCTTTAAAGGAGCCAGTTTGGGCCACCTGATGCAGACATGTCAATAGATTTATAAAATATACGTCAAAAGAAATAACATAAGTTCTAAGCTCTAAAATGCATATATGGGCATGAGTATTTTTCTTTTCTCTTTAAGTATTCAGTGTATTACTATTCCATTGAAATAGTTTTATCTCTTCCAAACATCCCCCCTTTTTTTGTGCGTGTGTGTGTGCTTCTTTCATTAAAAACATTAGATCCAATAACTTATAACTGGATATTTATTTAAAGAATAATGTAATACAGAATAATTTTGGAACATTTTTCAAATGGTGTATAGCATCCTGTCAAAATTTGATGCTTCAATTGTTCATTACCATGCAAGCATTAAGAGAGAAGAGTGTAGGAAGAGCATAAGGGAGAGAGAGAACAGCTGCTCGGGGAATAATACGCAGGGTGAGCGGCACAGTTTGTTCTGATTACTCTAAATGATTAGGGAGGGGTTTCTTTGGAAGGACTTCATCAAATTCATCCAACGAGCAGGAATACGAACGTTGTTTGCTGTATTTCTACATGTAACCATACATAATTTTACATCTAAAGTGTATCTTTTTTGACTGGAAAAGAAGCGGTGAAAGAGAAGTACTGTTGCTTAACTGTTAACCAACAATTTCGTAATTGCAGTTCATTCTTAATTGTATTGGTTAACTCTCATTTTCTGCGTCTACCATCTTAGATTTAACGTTACACTGACACGCATTTATATTGTAGATTTCTAGTGTAACTGGAAGCTTGTAATAAAGTCGTGCAGGCCCTAGTAGACTGATAGTGAGTTATCCCTGAGGCTGAAGCAAGCCATAAAATACTATAGGAAGTTAAAATAGCTTTTCTATTTAATCTTGAACTGAACAGAACATGTGGAATTTGTGCTACAGACGAAAGCTCCACTACTTCTGGATCTTCAAATCAACATAACAAAAGTTAAATTCTAACGTAGATTACATAGTCTAAGACAACATATAAAATATATAACTTATGCTGTCTCAGATAATTTTCGACACGTATCCTAAAGCTTGAGCTAGCAAGACGCTAAAGCCGAATCCAACTTTAAGCAGAGCTAGCGAATGTACCAAATAGAAAGACGCAGCTGCCAGAAGCTTTAATCAAACCATTAAAAACCTCAGCTTAAATACACACAAACCTAATTAGCATTCTGGTGAGGAATACGGAAAGAAGTTGCAGTACAGGGTGAAACCATAATAACTGATTCATTAAAGTACCTTACAGTATATTTATAATGCTTCAATTATATATATTTTCATATATTTATAAGGATTCATACATTTATAATGATTTATATATTCTCTGAGCTTGCCTAATTTTGTAGCTTACCTGTAGTCTCCATCCGCTACAGGTAGATAGGAGATAATTAAATGGATCTTTAACTTTCTCCGGGGACAAATTTTGCGGAGTAAAGGCGGCAAATATTTCTACCAAATCATACTAATATGGTAGCTGACACTCTTTATAACGAAGCTCTACATCCTACAGAAAAAAGAAGTTATAATGAGTGATTGTTACAATGAAAATGGATTTATTACACTGTCATGAATTGAGAACCTTTTTGTACCTTCCTGTACTTAGCACAATTATTATCTTTGTACTCAACAGAACACAGAGAAGAGGTAAAAGTTTCATTAAAGCTGTCTCATTGCATATTTAAAATTTAATAAAATCAAAAACCTTGATTAACCTTTCTGTATTTAGTAGAATTATCACCTTAGCAGTTAGCAGAACACAAACAAGTCATGAAAAGGTTCATTAAAAACTATATCTTGCATGGCAGTTAAAATTTAACAAAATCTAGCCATCGGTATTTGCGGGATATCAGATATTTAAACACAGAAGTTACTTTGAGCACCTAATTAACCCGACTTCATCTAGCATGGACTCGATTTTTGCAAGCTAACAGTTACGAAAATCACTCGCGCACCAGCGACCGAACGGTAAAATCTATAAACATTGCTGCTAGTTCGACCTGGGTTTGATTTCACGCGAACAGCTAGTTGCATGGGCGTTTTGTAGATTCCTTCATATGTAACATGGATATGGGTTAGTTTCTGTTACAAAGGTCTTCCTTCCCTTACAGACTCTAGTGTGCTTTGCCATAATCAAATAAACCAACTCAACGAAAAATCACTCGCCAAACCCTAAATAGGTATATAGATATACATCTCAAGAATAACGGATTTCTAAAATTTTGCCATGGCACTGTTCTATTATAAATTTACTCTCTATTTGAACTACACTTAATTTGTATTTTGGGGTTGGTTGGCAAAAAAAAAAGCATAAGTTAAGAGAAAGAATTAACTTCATAATATATTAATTAAAATAAACCTTATAATTTCACTTTTTAAAATGTTGCTATTGAGAGCTATTGACATTATAGAATAAGTTTTTTAAATTTGCTTTTAAATTTTAGCAGTATATCACTCCTAGTAAACTGAGCGAATTAAAAACAACATTCTTACTTAAAAATATTAATAAAACTTATACTATTTGTGTAAATAATAAAAGTCGTTTCTAATGTTAGACCTGAAATAGCTCCTCTACAGAACTGCTACGTAGCGCTGTTTTACACATTTTCGGTATTTTGCTGTGGCAGCAAGTTTTATTAACGTTAGCACCACAATCATAAATAAAAATACAGATAGAAAGGCAAATTAAAAGATTACGTGTGAAGGTGTGATGATGTTATAGACTCAAGAACGATTAAACTTTGGATAAAAATGCCTAGTTAAAAAATTGCTTAAATTCCAGTAAAAAAAATAATTGAAAGAAACAAGACCTAAATCTCTTTGATCCCGCTGTATCAGGTAATTTAAAAAATTTTCTTCCTTATTTACTTAATATTAACTAATCCACTGCTTAGAAATATACTGTATTTCCTTTTATGACATTCTGTGTTTTCTAATTTTATATTTTCATTCAAAATTTAAATTTTCTGCGATGCATAACATCACAGCATTATAATTTTTTAAAATAATCTTTTGATTTATCATCTGTCTCGAAGTTAAACTGCAGGTTTTACCGCGAGTATGGCGTAGTTATCGCTCCTTCTCTTACTTTTCGTAATAATATGGGCTTCCACAGAAAATTTTTCTACGATGACAAAACTTGAAGATAAATAACTACATCCATAAATTTAATTTTAATTATTTAGAGAGATGACAAGTAGGTTCCAGAACACAGTATTGCTTCAATTTATAAAATGCTTATACTCCCCATGTATCTTTAAAAACACGTTTTTACTCACTGCCACGAGGGGAACAAACTCCATATTTGCCTCTTCTGCGGACACCTGTACTTCATACTGTAATTGATATTACGATCACACGATATATATGTGTATACCGTAACCAGAACCGTTGTTGTTTTGTCCATGTATTTCATGGAAGAATGGTTGCCAAAGCCTCAAGGTTGTTGGACTTCTATTTCCACCCCAATTTTGAGGGGCAGCTATCCGGGGATTGGACCGAAGGTCTCCCACCCTTCACCCCTACCACCAAATCACACGAGAGGACATTCGGCTGGCTAGTGCCTCCATGCCGCAAATATACTATGCATTTACAAACATCCATGCCTTCTACGGGGCTCGAACCCGAGAACTTCGGTACCGTACTAGGCTCTCCTAACCACTTTACCGTCTGGGCGGAAAGCTCATTCTGTTCTGAGCAGAAATGCAAGTTTTCGCTACATTCTCCTGAAACTAAGTTTAATTTTCTTCGGAAACTGGATAATCACAGAAATTTTACGTCTTATCTTATGCACTCTGATTATTTTTTTCTATAAATACTTGCATCTGACATATATGCTTTGACAGTCTCTTTATTATTTTTTTTAATATTAAGAATATGTTTTTTCACGAATATGTTTAAATGAAAATTTTTTTTTAATTTAAATTATATGTCTACAGTTACACGGTTCAATGTATTGATGCCCAAAATGCGGTCAAAATGTACTATTATTATTCTGCGAATACAGCCAGCAAGAGTTTTGTAGAACTCTGTCCTTTTTCGCATAACTGAAATTATTACTAGCAGTTAATAATTTAGAGCTGATATCAACTAGAAAGGGAAAAGCCAGCAAAATAGTACAACTCAAATTCACAGCAAATGCATTATAATTTCGTACTAGTATGTTATTATATGAAGCAAAAACGAAAGCCGGAAAAATAGTTAGCTGAAAAAAAAAATTATATCTCAATAAATTTAGCTTTATTGAAAAATTAAAACATTTTGGATCATAAAGCAGATGGAGCAAAATATTAGAAAATATATTTTGCTGATTAAAAGTGAAACAAAAGAATCGGTTTTTAGGACATACTTAGAACAATTAAAAACCGCGGCACTTAATAATATCTGAATGTCATGTATTTCTTGCAAGACTCATCCCCACAAAAATTTCGCATATCCCTTCAAGAATTGAAGATTTGAATGATTTAGATTATGGTAAATCACCTTAGGGCTAAGTTCTAAGGGAAGAGATGCTTTCGGGGAAGATTTTCAAAGAAATATTGCTTTGTATCCACGTTACACATGAGAAAAGACCAAAAAAGCTTTCATTCAGCCAACCCGTTTGCGGGATTTAAAACCGGGTCAAATTAGCTGTATCCAACAATTTATTGCTTGGCTGCTGGTAAGCCCTTTGAGATGAGCGAACCTCATGTTAATATCATCTAGATTCAGCTATTCTAATTATTTGAGTAAATATACTTCTTCAAATATAAATTGTTACTGAATTCTGTTATTAATAAAGAATAAGTTTTTAGCATTATTATCTTTCAAGTACAATAAATCGGTTTCACTGAAACGCGCTTTAAATTAAAGAATAGCAATTCTGGTACCTGTTTAAAAAATTTTTGATGAAGGAACTAAACCACTGAAATGAGACATTTGGGAAATGTAGTAAATTGATAGGTGAACTGCATATTCCGATTTAAAAATACTAGTTAATAAAGAAATTACACAGATTAAGTGAAGGCATATAACATTGGTTTTGTCTATTAGCGATTTCTAAACTATATCTGGTTGTTGAAAGTTGGTTGGTTGGTTAATTGATTAAAGCAAAGTAAATCAGGGGCTATAATTAAAGAAGATCTGCTTAAAATGTCCTTACGGAATACATATTACTTATCAGATGTACTTTTTCTGTTAGAGATTAGCTTTGCCCTAAATGTACATAAATTAACATTGCCCTCTTGAACCCTTCAGCTGCGCAATGAAATTTATAGAAAATGTAATTTCTTTGAATTTTATTTTCAATGCACTTGTAATCATGCATCATCAAAGTTTCTGCTACTCAGGTATTAAGGTGCCATATCAAGTCAGAAATTATCAGCTTCTAAAACGAAAAAATCGTTTGACCGGCATTTGAAAAAATATATTTTTATGTGGAAATTTGAAGAAGTGAAGTGGAAGATTGAAGAAATGTGTGCACCCAACAGGCAACGGCATTTAATAATAGCAGCGAAGACAACTGACGCTGCTCATTGTCGATTATCTCTTTGAAATTACTCGAAAATTAGCTGAAAAAACTTTTAAAATGTAGTATGAAATAATTCTGAGATTTTTGTTAAAATATAACTATCCTCAAAAGTAATATGGATTTTTCTTTTGTATTTTCACATTAGAAACGCCCGTAGCTTAATCTTTCTTATTTTAACACCGTTACATTGCATTACATTTCGCTACCATGATATTTATCATTCACTCGGGGAGGTTAATTGATGATTCTCAAATATATTGCTATTTGACATTCCATACTAGCTTTAATTTGCCTTTCAAATTAGAGCAGTACATTGCATTCGCTAAGCAATTTCAAGGCAATATTCATACTTCTTAATAATTCATATCTTAATTTCATTTTATGATAACATCTCTATGCAACTTGTAATACTTTTAGTTCGTGTGATTTACAATATCTAGTTTATGAACATTTGCGCAATTATTGCAATAAATAAAAACTATTTCTTATAATACGTATTTCGGTGCAAAATTAATGTTTAAGCTCTGTCGAAAGACTTTTGTTCTAAGAAAAATATTTCCTTTACCTTCGTTTATATAAGATTATACATTTTAATTTATGGAATAAATAAATAAGTAATATCACACTGTTAATGGTGTAATCGTATTCGGTAATGTATAGTTCGTATTCAGTAATGTATAGTGTAATGTATAGTTCAATTTGAGTCAAAAATCACTTTCCAAACGTCTTTATAGACAAATAGAAATTAAAGTACAGCAGCGTATTTACCAGGATATACTCCATGTTGATAAGACCATCGAATATAATAGTCGGCATAGAAAGCAAAATGTAAATTCAGCCTTAGAATCGTATTTATTACAGCGAATATTATTCATATTTCGACAGATTCTGGGAGAAGCCTGCTTGCTTGAAAAAATAAATCTTTAAAACAACCTTTTGGACAGAATTTTAAACCTTAAGCGGAAAAAAAAAGAAATAAAAACAAAAATCTTGCAAGCTTAAAATTTCAGTTTTTTAACGAAGTTTTTACAACTAAAATTTTTTAAAATTGAAATATTATGCGAAAATTTTACTTTTTCTCTCATATAAAAATAATATATTCCATTCTTAACTCATAAAATTAAATCTTTACAGTTGAATAACATTAAAACCGAATTATGAAAATGTTTTCAATTTCGAAAACTACGGCATTCAATTCTGCATGCCTTTCTTGGACATGAAATAATATAAAAAGAAAATAACCAAAATATTAAAAATGTCTTATATATATATATAGTGTGGTATATTTGAATTTCTAACTAACCAAATGGATTTTTATTTTCATCTTTCTTGTCACCTCATTTCATCATGGGCTCGCTCATTCCCTAATTTTTGCAGTGAGTGGCAAGCAGTTTAGTATAAAGTTAGAGGAATAGCTTGTAACCGCGAGAAATTTGACTTGACGCCGGCTGCCTGCTATTCAGCGTATCACTTGAATGAATAGCCGCTGCCTCTCCTGTAAGATCTCAAAGTAGTTCAGATTTTGAGTAACTGTTAGTTGTCTTCCGTGAGCTTGCAGTCTCGCGGAATTTCTTCAGTTTAAACCCTCACGAGTAGTGAGGTAGAATAAATTTAAAATTAAAAGAAACACTTGTGTTTATTTGCCATAAAAAAGATGAAGCAAATGACTAAATAAACTGATCAAATAATTAAATAATTTAAGTTAAATAAACAAAATAATTCATAAAAGAGACAAATAAAAGTTTAATAAACTGAATATAATTAATGACAAATTGTTAAATATTAAAATTATAATTCCGGTTCTCGTCTTATTTGGCACACCGACTGCAATTACAAATCACTCAAAAACTAAAAACGAGAAGGTTGGCTTCTGCTGAATGTATAACATAATGAGAGTTAGTTATTTCAAGAGATCGTAGAAAAAATAATTCTTCCTTTTCTAGTACACCAATGAAAAAAGGTAAAATGGTTAAAGCATCACTAACGAAAAAAGAGAGAGTACTAGAACCAATATGAACTGAAGAATTAGGTAGAAAAACAGAGGGAGAACATTCAAGCATTCTCCAATCAGTATCTCCCCCCATTTATTAATTAATTATTGAAGAGAAATTTGTCACATTATTCCAGATGATCCGCAAGTACTCTTTCACTTCGAAAGTTTCTATTGTTGGCGTGTTTGAGAGCCATTTATTTTAATATTTCACTATATTAAGTCCGCTTTAATTTGGAGCACATTCAAGAATGCAAGCAGTGGCTACCCTTCTTTATCCTGTTGTAAGTTGCAATAACTGTAATTGCTGACAGCAGATCAACGTAAAAAGAAAATTTTCCGTTGAAACTATGGTTCAATTTCATAAAATAAAGTTCCGGAATTTATCACATTTAGGGTCAGTGCGTTCCGGCTAAAATTGCGAATTATCTCAAAAACTGAGAAGTACCGGAGATGAAATCCACAGGATTCCGGCGCATTTTAAGCAACTGGAATAAGTGCTCTAAAGTTTAGGTTTACTTTGGTTGGTTTAATAGCACAATGTCCAAATACACTGAACTTGCATTCACTTGAACATGCTGTTCCAAGCAGTGGGCCGATGGAGTTCATTAATTTCTTTAAAACGCGTTCATCTTTCGCGTGAGGCTTCCTGAAATGTTTGCTGAAATCCTATAGATTTTATAAAAACCGTTGATTTCACTGTAATAGTTTTCGTTTTATCATTAAAAATCATTAAATCTGCAAAGATAACTCCGCAAAGTAATTGAATATCTGCAAAATCATTTCCCTTTATGTCTAGCGTTTTAATTATCCCCCCCGCCGATATTGTCGTCTTTATTTCGACATATTAATTGACTGAGCAAGAGTGTAATTTATATACCTACGAGACGCTCAAGCATATCATGCAATCACCCAGAATATAAAACTCAGAATCATGTCTTAAATTTTCCTAGTATCATATAAGTTACGTATTTGCAGTTGTTGTAGTGCTTATTAATCACCTAAACGTTAATGGCATGATAATTGTATTTAAACCATTTGTATAAAAAGTAATCAAAAAGTCTGTCGAGGAGATCTTGCATGTAATAAGAGAAGGCACAGTATTAGCCGTAGCAGTGTACGCAAGTAATTCTTCTCTTATTATTGTTGCATTACTTTTGTTAATGTTTTTGTAGCTGGCAAATAGGATCGTCAAATAAGGCTAAATAACACCCCCTCCTTCCAAAACATAAATAATTAAATAATCTGAAACCTTTCGGATTTTACATTACGCCCAAAGGGGCGCTTTTTTAACCTTTTGTGTGTGTTTCCTTTACTTATTGAATGTTCTTTGCACTTAAACCATAAAATTCAATTCAACAGCTATATCGCAAAATAATTTTTAAATGAGCATACCTTTAGAATTTCCGATACACAGTTTCGCGCATTGGAGATAAAAATGGGGTTTTTTTTTCGTACAGTGTTGCCATTGTTCGATATGAAATCGTTGAGTTTGTTCATCAAAAATTCATTAAAGTGTTACAAAATACGAAATCGATAATAAAACAAATTTCAGATTCCAAATTAGGGCTTCCAGACGCCCATATTCGGTGGAAGATTACGCTATTCAAAATTGGATGACTTTAGGTACCGTTATTTTATCACAGCGCGAGAAACATACGTACATTTATGCAGATTGTTCATTATTTAATTTCTTTAAATGTAACACAGGGCGATAATATTTGGTGGCAATAATCTGAAAAGTGAACCGACATTTAAAGTCTTCAACGCAAAATGCCATAACGAAAATAATAGCCCTTCAAGCCCTTTGGGCTAAAAAAAGGGGGGGAAAGAAAAGAAAAAGGGAAAACGTCTCTAGAACTTTAAAATGCCTACATTTCCCAATTTCTTCCTATACTACAGAATCGTAGACTAATCAGCAGCTTAAAATTTGCATTGTTTGTGTTCTTATACAGGACTGTTGCTGGGATATAAAACTGTATTTCTAATAAACTCTTTAGATAAATTCAGACTCGACGTACCCAAGGGGATGAGGCTCACTTTTCTTCGGATAATTGCAGTTTATTGCATCCCTTTTCCACTCACACGTGATCTATAGAAAACGGTTTCACTTTCTTTCCTCTCTTCTCCTCCCATCCCCCTGAAAGGAAAGGACTCATGAAATTCCAATCCAAACCACGCGTCTCTTACTGGAAGAGAAATCCTAGTTATGCCTCTATCAAAAGCTGCCCTTGCTAAAGGACCTCCAGGCCACGCCGAGGGGAAAACCTGCTCTGTCCATCAACGTTTCTTTTTCTGTCTTTCGGGAGATGGCGAAAAGTCCTCCTTTCGGGGGGAAAGAGAAAAGCAAGTGGGCGTGTTCTGCGGATCACGCCCATCCTACTTTTCCAGGCGGCTTGACGCAGGCCACGGACTGGGAGATACCGTTACTCCACTCGACAGCCCTTTACTAATGAATGAAGTTATGCACAATGATGCTCTTAATCCTAGATCAGAAGAAAATGTTGCTTCTCGGAAATCGGATCGAAGCAGAAATCTCGGGCTTTCATTTCTGTGGCGCAAATTGTGCGTCAGCTAATGAGCACTAACTTTTCATTTTTGAAACTTGTTAATCTGTTTTTTAGCGTTTTCATCCAGTTTCGGAATTTATCTCATTCGTGACTGAATGACTGAGATCAAAGATGATTTTACGATGATTATATGAGTAATATAAGTATGACTGAAGTCTTAATGATTGTATTAGAGAAAACGATATATACAATTACGGGAGGAAAACGAGAAAATTGCTTTGTTCTTTATTTTCCGAGAGAAATAATGGATGTCAGTATGATTTACCTCTCAGGTTTCAGTATAAATTTAAGTGTTGATAATATCGGGGATAATGCGGGTTCAAGTGATTTACTAACCCTGTGAAGGAGCAACACAGGTTTTAAAAACTGCATGTTGCAATTTGGACATCACTTTTAACATTATGAGAACTTCCTTCAACTCAACATCCGTCTTTTCTTTCAGAACATAATTATGCATTTAAAGTAATTTAAGGATAATTTCATGATATTTTTAGCACTTTGCTTCTTTTACTATATAGTTTTACTTCTGCAAATTTGCATGCATATAGCCTTATGCTTGCCTTAGTTAAATGAAACTGTAAAGAATTTAAGAATTCCACCCGTTTGCTTCGCAGTGCAACGGTGAGCATACCGAGCTGGTTATTCAGAGATTCTGTGTTTGACTCTAGACAATAGGACAGTGAATTTTTCAAGATGATAAGAATCATAAAATTTTATTCCCTCCCTCAAAAAAAAGGGAAAAAAAGGATAAGTAAAGAATGCATACAAAACACTGAAGTAATTAAAATCAAAAATCGAGATCACGTGGATTACAAATGCCTTGTTTTAATCAAATGTGCAGGTGGGAGAAGTGATATTCGCTTGACTATTTGCTGAGGTGATGGCTTAAAAAAAACCAACACGAATGCGAAATTTTTGCAAACTCGACTTTCATATTATGTCTAAGGAGTGACCACACCTTTTGCTCCTAAAAAATGTGAGTTTTATGATGATAGTCATGAATAACCTTTTAACATACAAAAATGAATGTTAAAGAAAAGAAAAGAACATTTTTTTGTTTTTATCATATTAAAACTCCAAGAATACTCATATGGTATGCAGTTATCCATTATCTTCCTTGAAGACGAGGGAACACCAGCGACGAGCGGTAAGGTCGCCAAACACTGGTAGTTCAAACCCGGGATTCGAATCCAGACGAACGGGCTGGCTGCATGGGCGTTTTCGTGGTTTTCCTCATGCGTAATGTGTATACGAGCCAGTTTCCCCTAAAAATATCATGCAAGAAGGCATCCCTCCCCTTAGGCCCTCGTGTGTTTTGCCATAATAAAATAAATCAAAGCGTAAAGATATAAATTTTGCGTTAAATCAGCACCCCACTCCCGACTGGCTGAGTGGTTAAGCCCGCTGAGTACTGTATGACTGGTTTCTGTGGACTTCCAAAACATAAATAATCCCCGTTCGCAACGTGAATATTAGCCAGTTTTGCATAGAAAATCTACCACGAAGGCATTCCACCTATTAGACAGATGGCTTTTGAGTGCTTTGCCATATTCAAATATCTTAACCAATGTAAATTAATACAGACTTAAATTTTATTTAAGATTTTTAATGCTACATTAAGTCAAGCACTCACCCCGTGAAATTCAAGAAGAAATTAGTTCAATTATTTTGACAGCAATCTCTCCTCCCTCCCCCCTTTTTTTCCAAAAGCAGTATTTATTTCGAACGTTCCATTTATTCATTCAAGATCTTTATAAACCTATTTAGCATTAATTTATTTTATGAGTTTTTATATAGCTGTTTATATTTTATTTAATTTTAATTATT
Source organism: Stegodyphus mimosarum (assembly GCA_000611955.2). Taxonomy (NCBI): domain Eukaryota; kingdom Metazoa; phylum Arthropoda; class Arachnida; order Araneae; family Eresidae; genus Stegodyphus; species Stegodyphus mimosarum. The sequence goes on from KK122220.1 coordinate 34,268, forward strand.
AATTTTTATTACATTATTTATTTGTTTTTGCCCATCTTTGTGACGTATCAAAGTGACATAAACAATATTATTACTACGAGCAAATTCTGCGCATTTTTTTAATCACAAAGGCGATACAAATGATTGTCTTTACAAGTTTACAATTAAGTGTTTATGTTTTTTTACTTAACATTTTTGACTTTATGGCATAATACATTTATGTGATCCTATCAGAGCTTGAAAGAAAACGGGTCGAAAATCTCATAAGAATTTACTCTCCAGATCTATTGTTTTTATGTCATCGAGTTTTTTATTAATCAAAAAAGAAAAAAGGTGCAACCATCTATATCTACGTATAATTCCAAAACAATATTCCGTAATAGCTAAAATATCACCTTTAGATAGACCTTCCACAACTTTGATAGCTTACTAATAAAATCATACTCATGCAGCCATATTAATGGCTTGTTCATAAAATCATACTGTTAGCCAAAAATTGCCCTTAATTTATTATGTTATTGCCCTTAATTCCTTTATGTTAAAGAGCTGTTAAAAGAATTTCATTTATCAATCAAGGTTTCATTATAACTCACATCAGTAAACGCCTTCCCTGCTATGAAATAATCACCCATTCTTATGAGCAGTGAAGGGAGATGTAACATATCGCTAGAAGTCGTAGTAACATATCGCTAGAAGTCGTAGTAACATGTCGCTAAAGATATGATGAAGGCAATTCTATTTCTGTCTTTTTTCTCCTCTGTGGTGGCATATTATGCTTGCAAATTTTCTTGCTTCAGGTACCATTCTAAGAAAATGTAGATTACTCACTATTAAAGTAAGTTTCAACAGAAAAAGTACGATGCTCAATGGTGTAGCTCTCCAGACTGAATAAACAAAATGGTAGTTCATTAGCAAAAGAACGCAGCACACACTGCCGCAATTAAATTAAATACGCTATATAGGTCCTACTGCGCTCTATATTTTCTCTACAGGTAAGCTAAATACTGAAAAAGTATTCAAAGAATAGATACATATTTATATTCCAAAATAAAATTGCGAACAATCTTTTTGCTACCAAAATTCCTTTAAATACAAATAAGGGCCTATGCTAAGATCTCATAAATGCGCATCATTTGATATTCCTTCTCAGTAGTCGAACTGAAATGGAGATTTTTCCCTCCTTCACTCTGCCATATTATCTCTTAAAATGTTAAATAAGAAACCTTAAATTTCCTTCAAATGCTGTAAGAATCAGGAGCACTCAAGAGAAACCTATAAGTTATGAACAGAACAGAATGTTCGGAATTAAAGGGTACTTTGATAGAAAATCGAAAGGAGTTTAATTTAGCCTATAACTTCCAATATTAAAAGCTTAACTACACTTTCCTAACATCAGTATGCTTTTTCAGAAGCTTTCCCACCGAAGTTAAGCTGCAGTTTTATCTCTACCACTTTGCTTTCAAATTCACAGTCAGTTAATTCTATGATCATCATTTTCGCTTTTTTTAACTCTTCGATTTCACACCTTCTCTGTTTAAACTTTCTTTTCAGTTCAAAGACTACTGAATGTTTTATTTTTAACGAGAGCTTTAAAGTCTCTAGTTTAACGCAGACAAACTTAGGCCTTTGGAAGGAACATGCAGTTCTAATAGTCAAAATTTTGTATTCTTAAAATTATGTTCACCTAACTTTACTTCTTGCAAAGTTACTTCTTAAAATATCGGCGATTATGGCCCTGATTATAATAAATTGAAACAAGCACAGATTTAAGATTCTCTAAACTTTACTTGCGTACTCATGATGGATTACAACAAAAGCGAGAATTTGCGAACTATAAGGTCGATTATTTACCGATGTTAACTTTTAACAATTTAGAAGGAATACAAAACGTCTTAAAATTTAAAATTCCTTAGAAACGCCTCGAAATTAAATCCTTTCAAATAAGACACCCATGTTTTATCATGAGGTAACTTTTAGAGAAAGAAGAACTTACCAACCTCGAGTAGCAACAGCAATAGATGCGGCCTCCAACAAATATATTTTTTTCCACGTAGACTGGTGTTAATTCTTACGATTACTTCTTACACTGATTCTTCACTCAAAAAGGCTTGCATTGCAAGCTAACCTCCTCTAGTTTTAAACTCTCTTACGCGTACCTAATTTACGTAACCTTTTTGTCTAAGCGTGAATCAAAGCCGAAGGCAGAATAATGTTAAAATTAAGCTTAATTGTTTCTAAAACATAAAATAGCTGTCATCAGCGTAATGCTCTCAAAATGGGAAAACGTTCAGAGAGTTGGAAAATGTAGTTCTGGAAATAAAATATTTCATCTTTTATACGGTTTCTGTAGAGCAAAAATTCAGTCATTCAAATCTTCATTGAGCTTTATTTAGTTAACTACAAAATGCTCTTTTTTTACATACTAAATTTGTGGAGCTGTTAACAAGTAGGTTTTAAGGAATCAGATATAAAGTTAATATTGTATACTCACTATGGAATTATTAATCGAAAACAAGCAACTTTTGTTCTTTCAAAAACTGAATGAAATTGTCTCACATTACGCACGTAAATCAACAATTTAAATCAGTCGATACATTAATTCTAGCATATGTCTGCAAATTGTGAAAGATGTGAACCTTTTTCTATTTATTTTAGTTTTATAATTATTACTATAAAACATGCAGCTATCGCTTTGTAATTTCTCTAAAAATTTGATAAATATTGCTTAGCAATAAACACTAATTATAATGATTCAAGTCAAGTAAATTTGTTCTAATATAGCTCTGAAAATTTTAAATGTAAAGCTATGAAATTTTTTTATTTATTTTTTCCTTCATTGAAGCATAATGAACCTTTTAATCATATAAAAAAAATATAAAAAGTTAGATTTTATATTTATGGGAGCTTTTCACACACACCCGACTGAAACTGTTCATATAGTGACATCTGGCTTGCATTCACAGGATTTTATAATTGCAATTGTGTGTCTGGGATCTGTATTTAAAAGAAGGAAGCCATTTTTTCAAACCTCCTCTAGTTTGGATGGAACGGAAAACAAGCATATGGAACATTACCTGACCTCTTCTATTATTCTTAAAGTGAGAACTAATAGAATTCTTAGCAAATGAAAGTGAAATTTTAAGGCAAAAATTTTTCCAGAGTAATTAATACACTGTAATACAACGTTGGCAGACCCAGCGATGGGCGAGTGGTTAAGATCGCTAAATACTAGTAGTTCAACATAGGTTGAGATTCCGATGAAAGATCTGGCTGCAAGGGTATTTGTTGGATTTTGCCATGCGTAATGTAAATGCAGGCCGGTTTCCCTTGAAACGTTCTCTACGAAGTCTCCCTTCTAGCAGGAGGCTAGCCCTCACGTGCTTTTTCGTATCCAAATGAGCTAGCATAAGTTAACCTTGGTATTAACAGTAATTATGATGAAATTTTCTGTCAGGTTTAAAATAATACATAAACACATTTAATTATACTATTAGAAATGAAATGAACCTCATCTTGATATATTTTGACCAAAATATTTGTTTCAAAAATCGCAAAAACAAACTAGGTAAAATAAAACTTCAGGAATTAAAAATGTGAGTGTTGAAAGTATCACATGTCTTTCAGACAAGGAGCAGACAACGGAATATTAAACGCAATATATGTGAAAATTTATATATATACACACATACCATTGCTCATAAAATACTCACATATCTCACAACATTTGCTTAAATTTCTCGTAGCGATTTGGAAACCGGTTGCATTTTATGTTTATACAAGAATAACAAAGTGACGCGGAGAGAGTTTTGAAAAAGAAGGGCATGGGGGGGAAAAATCAATCCCAATGTTCCCTTCCCAACAAAAACTATCACTAATTCGCACTCCCTCATCCCCCAGTGGAGCGGGGGAGCAACAAAAACCCCAATCTCTTCTGTCCTTTCACCGCATAGTTTAATTTTGAATTTTCTCCTCTATTCTGTTCCGCCGCTTTGAGTCGGCGAGTAAAATCGTTTCTCTGCAGCAAGCAGCCCGGCTCGATTGAGTCTTCCGAAACAGTATTCTGTATGACTTTTCCTTCCTGCATCAAGCATAGAACAATTTATTTTTTTTCATCTACTGAACATCCTTCAATCCATAAACTTCATGGCATGCCATATTCGAGTTAGTGGAAGGATAAAATTTTGGAGTAAGTTAACTCAAAACTTTAATTAAGGGGTAAAAGTACCTCCACGATTTAAAAAAAAATATTAAGAAAGAAATGAAGGAAAAGTATTTGCATTTTTTCCCCGACTTTCATGTGAAGAGAAGATTGAAAGGAAAGCATGTTGTAGAACTCTAATGACTGACAAAGTTACAGAGATGAAAATTTCGTCGCTTCGCCGCAGATTAAAAATCTATATTTTGCCTTTTATCAAAATAATTTTTTATATTTCGAAGAAAATGTTATTGTTTTCTTACCTTAAATTTCCTGTCCAGGCAAAATAAAAACTGTTGCTTCTTCACTTGTGGAAAATATTTGTCGCAAGCCTCGCGAGCAAGCGATTCAGCTCTTCTCCTCTCATTACATTTGAGTTTGAATAATTGAATAGTTAAGTCCTTTCCCGACTAAATAACTGAAAAATTTGGCTAGTGGCTTGATTTATTGCGTAATCATAGTACAGAAAATTTATTTTTGTTCCTTCTGGCATTGCAATTTTGAATAATTCATTTTAGATATGTGATTTTGCGTTCTGTATCTTAAATTTGTAGATATTGATTCTTAAATTCCAAAGAAAAAAAATGTTTTTTTCCTGTTAACATAATAATATTATGTATGAAGCAAATAAGTAAGAAGCAAATAAGTAAGAAGCCGTTACTGTATATAACCATCTACAGCACAAGCCGCGGAGACAGCTATATTCTGTTCCAGATGATTATCTACATTCATAACATTCGAAAAGTGAACATTTTTCAAGATAAAGTGTTTACTAACAACCCCCAAAAATCCTGATACTTAATTTATTAATTACCTCTGAAAAAAATCCAAAACTTCTCTTATTTGAAATAATTTAAAATGCAGTATCCTCTTAAATGCTTGTATTAATTCTCTCTTTCTAAATATGAAGCCAATTTTTAAAAAAATAATCATAATTCTCACAATAGCTATAAAATAGAGAAATGTGTAGTATTTTCATATTTATTTTGTTTCTAATGTATTATACTTTCTTCAACCAACAAGCATGAAACAAAAAGTTCATCATTCATTTTCCATGAACAAAAATGCTTGTCAAAGGAAGATCTTCCTTTAACAAAAAACTGGTGGGTCGATGAATGAATGTTCGCCGTACCCAAGATTCGTCCAAGAATCTGAAATAGAAGAATTCCTTTCACTTACCATAAAAATAACTTATAATTAAAGCATTTAAATCAAGTATGAATACTTGGCTGTCCAATTCGGTTGCCAGAAAACTATCTTGCCGCTTAAATATCTGAATTGATTGAAGATAATATTCTAAAATTACAAAAAAACTGCTTTAATAAATGTTATATAACAGCTATAAAAATTAAGTATAGCTTAGCAAAAATTTATTTCTTTTAAATCTCTCACTTAAAGCTGAATATTGCACACTGAGAAACATTTTATTAAAATTACTTCCTGTTTAAGCTGAAGGCTGTTACAACTTTAAATTTTATTGTTACAGCTTTCAGTGCAAAAACTGCAAAAGTCAGAATTCTGTACAATAATGATAATGAGAATGCATAATTCTCAAAGCTTTGGAAAAATTAAAATGTTAGATGGCTTATTTAGTTCTGTATGCTTATATCGAGCTTTGAACAATGCGTTTAGTTTTAATTCTATGTCGACCCCTCCTCAAATTTTACCTTGCATTTCATTCATGTACTACCGCGTGTTTTCATTGCTTCTACAGAATAACTCAACTCTTATTTACACATTAAAGTGTAAATAAGAAACGAAGAGTTGATTAAATTGAATCAGGCAAATTAAGAGAGATTAAACTCATTATGGTAAGTGTTCTACGTTCATCGTCTCGGGACAAATTTGTTTAGTATAATAAGTAATTAGAGTAAATAAGTTAATTTGCGTGAATTTGCATATATCACTTACTGATTTATTTTTAAAGTTGAGGATAAATTTTGAAACATTAATATCTTCAGAAACACATGAAAAAAATGCTTTCACATTTGCGGGAGTACAGTATTCTAAACCTAATTACTTTAACAAAGTAATTAGATTTAGACTAAGTAGACAACAGAGATAAGAACAATTAGAATGAAATTATGCTGCAAAGTAATTTAGTATAAAGTTGGGGAATTCGAGTACAGGAACTAGGGCTTAAAATATATAATTATGTTATTTATCATTTTCATCTCTTCTTTCGCTTCTTGAATAGGGTTCCTCGAAATTTAGCCATATAATTTTCTTAGAATTCTTAATAATTCGCTAACATTTTCCCTACCCCAAGAAAGGAAAAAAAAGAAAAAAAGAATTCTATTAACAAATAATATCTCAGTTCAGATTTTTTTTAATTATTATTACAAGAACCTTAAATTGATACATGTTTATTATTAAAACTATTAAAGTGGTTTACGCATAAAAATTAGATTCAAACACTTTCTTATGTCACTAGGAACTCTCAAGTTTATTCAAAAGAAATTTTTAGGAAACACTTTTTTTCAAATCATCCGCGCCTTTTTCCACCATTAATGCATTGCGCAATATCAGTTCATTTTCCTAAAAAAAAGGTATGGCATTGATAATCACAAGTTATTCTTACTGTCATCTTTTTGGTTATCTAGATACACCTTACAGTATCGTTTAAATAACCGTTCGTCCTCTTACAGTCTTAAAAGTAAAAGATGATAAGACAGTAACGCAGCTCAATTGCTTCAGAGCACTAATTAGAAAATTTTAGACCCTAAAGAAAATTTATTAATGAATGATCGCTTTAAAGTCATAATCATGATACAGTTTAGCTTAAAAACATTTTTATGTTTTGCATACAGAGTACTAACTAGGGTATTCTTATAACTTTTTATGTAATATGATATCTAAAATTATGAAAAAACCTTTTGTTTCGTGAGTTGCATGCTCATTAAAAAAATACTTTTATTAAATGAACAGCTTAAATTGTAGCAATTAGAGGCATCACCTGAAAGAGAATTTAATATTTGGTTTAATACAAAAACAGAATCCAAATGTTGTCAGTGCAGAAATAGTTGTGTTTATTTTAGTTACCACCTTGGATTAACGTTACGTATCAGTACCGATACGCTTGAGTTAAGAAACCAAAAGGAATAGCAAACCTTATTAGAGTAGCGCTTATTTTATCTCAGAAAGAAAAGGCAAAAATCATGGAATGGTTTATGAGTAAATCGCGAATTGTGATTTAACAAAATCTTGCGAAAAGCCATAGCTTGTAAGGCATTTTTCTCTCTTACCACGTGCTTTTGTAGTGTAAATGAAAGCCCGTCCGGCGAGCATTCAGGAAGTTCGGGGTCAAATTCCTGCAAAATCATCGCTGATTTATCATGTTCCCTGATTTCGAAAATTCTAAATGACTCTACAATTGGCATTTGAATTAAAATGAGGTGCGCGATAACTCGGAGTGGCTTTGGTGACTTCCAACTTGTCCTTTAAATGGGGGAGAATGTAAGGAGTTTTTCTCCTTTCTTATTCCTGCAATAATTAAAGCACATCTGGCTAGCAATCGAGAGGTATGGAGTTCGAATCCCGACAAGGGCATTAACTTTTTTTTTCGATTTCCTGCTCCAATAAATACCTAATCACTCTGCATAATTTCGTATCTGACGATTTACACCAAAACAAATAACAGAGCAATAACACGAATAACAACCTGTATATATATTAAAAAAACAGTCAAACTTCGGCATGTCTTCACGGCTTTACATGAGATCAAAATTCCAATTTAAATAGATAGAATTTTTTTATACTGTATTGCTATACTAGTATAATTCTTTCGTTAATGTAATGTCTACTTTTCTGTGAAACATTTTTAATTTCAGAAAAAGCACCTTGGCAAAAATTTAAAATATTTAAATGTGAAAAATAATTCAGCACCTGAAATAAAAACTAGAAAATAAGGAAAAATTGAAATTCATGTATTTATTTGATTTTTGCAGAGTCTTGAATTCCCACAAAATTAGAAATTTCGCAACATGATAAAATTACTGCGCTTCCTATTCACGATCACAATATTTGTTTTGGAGACAATCAAATGAAAGTGAATTTGATGCGTCATGGTTAAAGTTTTAGAAAAATAATGTTTTTTTCCTTTACAAAAGGGATAAAAATTGACGCAGTTGAAGAGCTGTTGGAGATAGTGCAAATATTTTTAGTATATAGTCAACTTTTAAGCTTATATAATAAATACAACAACATCGCTAAAGTAAAACGTTGATTGGAACATTCAAGAAGATAAACACGAGTATTACAGTGCGGAATCTGTATAGTCTTTCCAATGCTGGAAGTATGAGGAAATACGGTAAAACTATGATTAAATCTTAAACACGAAACTTTTGTCTGCATAATAATAATGGAACAAAATTACGAAAACTGTATTAATTGATAACATCGTTTTTTTTTTCCTTGAATATTGAAGTAACTTAAGTTAAACCTAGGAGAATTTCATCTAAGGCAAAATGGGGAGACTGCTTTTGTAAGTTCAAATAACTTACTTCCAATAATCTCCGCTCTATCCCACCTCGTAAATCATCTTGTACTTCTTTGTATTCCGAGCATGCCTTTTTTTCTTGAAATCCCACCTTTTAAGCCAATATGTGTTTGCCTAAAGGATGACCTTATGGAGGACTTTCTAAGAAAAACTCCCCTCATGTTTACGCTTCAAATGGAAAAACAAAAACATTAAAACGCCTGTAGGACCAGCCCGTTCACCGCAATTTGAAGCTGAGTCAAATTACCAGTGTTCAGCAGTATTATAGACTAGGGCACTTGTGAGCTCAGTAACGGTAATAATATATATATATAGTTAGTAGGTTTACGAAAACCTACAGATCTTAGCGAATAATTAGTTAAACGGACTGTAACTCTTGCATGGTCTAACAAATTTGATACTCGCTTTATTTTTTTTTCAAATCTCTGTATTAGTAAAATGACTCCTAGGACCTTGCCTAATTGATACTTTTAAATTAAACACATTTTCTTAATGACAGTTTACGTAGCCTTTAAACCTCTTGGAAAGATATGAGTTTCGTAACAGAATAGATGAAATCTTAGATTCTTTTTATTTTTAATGCCAGATTTCCACCAATTAAAGTTAAATTAGGCTATTTATTTAAGCCAAAGCATTAGAATTCCATCTAGATTGTAAGAAATGTTTTCGTTGAGTATTTTCTAAGAATAATGGATTGCATTCGCGTTGCGCATGTAGGAAAGCTAGAAAAATACCTTGCAGTTAGTCCGTTCAATTGACAAAATTGAGCACGGATACTACAGGTCTGCATATACAGTTTCCTTTAGAACGTCGTACATGAAAGTATCCCTCCCGTTAGGCAGATAGCCCTTTCAGGGTTTACAGTATTCAAATAACGGATAATAGAGTTCGTAGCTTTAATAATGAAAATAATTCTTGACTTTTTAGTTTTTTAAACGTTTGGCTTTTACAAGTATCAAATTTTTTTAAATGGAGATATAATTTGAATTTATGCTGCAAAATTGCCAGGAAATTGTGTCAAGTTATACTTATCATACTTGCTCAGCATGAATACTGAAATTTACAGACTTTAATATTCTCATATTTAATAAATGCAATTTGCGTAACTGAATGTCAGATCTGCTCAGTTTAATTCACAGAGTATTAAAATATTCGTATGTGACAAGCGCAACAATAATTAAGTTCAAAATAAGTTCAAAACTGAAATTTAATAATCAAGCATCTAAAGAAATTATGCTATTGTCACTTCTATTTACAGATTATGCCTATGTAACTTATTTCCATCAGATAAGAAGCTTTAATTTATAAGATTATTATTATTTTAATTGACCAGTTATTATGATTTAGAGCTTGAGTTTTTTGTATTGTAGGACAGAGTGTGTTTCTGCCTCTCGAGACCATGTTACTAAGTTTTGCCACCTCCGATAAGATTGTAATTTTTCTTCTTTGCGTTATAATTACCGTCAATTTAGATTGCACCCAACGAGATGTTCTAAGCCATATTAGAATTAAAGTAAATTGCATAGTCTTTGATTAATAAGTTAAGTTTGTGGTGAATTGGACTGTTACTTTAAGTTACACTGCCACAAGTGGTGGTTGATCTTCTCAAGCACGAGAAGTGAGTTTATGTTCAAAGACACAGCGATAATACGCTTAATGTCTGTTAATTTACGTTCCCAAAGAAAGTCAAACTCTATAAATTAAACACGGTATAGATTCTAATAGTATGAGAGTAAAGCTTTAGTGTCTTCTTACACGTTCTCTATACAAGTTAAGACCATGTTTATTCATGGTATCAAGTTGAACTGTACAAAGTTAAATTTAGTATAACTTAATCTAAACTCTGGTCTAATCTTTTAGACTGCCGTAAGAATTATCGTCCCATCCTTACCTTTTAATACCAGGGAACTAAGAAAATACGATGATTTAAAACAGATTCATTTGAACTTCAACTTGAAGTTACAGAACTAAAACAGTTGGGAGTCTCTTCTCGTTAATTAATAAAAATAATTCCCACTTCTCTTGCACTGGACACACAACAATGATTCAAAATCAAAAGTTTAAATTTAAAGTCTAACAACATTTCCTCAGTTATTCTACGACTACTAAATTTTCATTCACAGATAAATTCCCCAGCTGCTAGATCTAGATGTAAAAGCAAGCCATAACAGAAAAATTTCACCACTGCAGATCACGTTGCTAATTCTATTTCTTTTAAACTTACGTTTTTTGGTCTTTACTTAAATATTCTGTTGGAGTAGATGAAAGAGTAGACACGTAGGAAAGATTTAACAAAATAAATAATGTAGTAATTAAAATAAGTCTTACAGTTTAGCTTATTATAGGATTCTAAATTAAAGGAAAAAATATCCTTATTGGAAGCAATGGTTAAATAAAATACGAGTAATTTAATGACTCATGAGTGATTAATAACTGATTAAGCAAAAGACGTTCAAATTATTATATCTTCAAAAAATTATAAAAAAGAAGAAAAAGGAGGTCCTCTCTCTGTCGTAATGATTTTTATCAGTGATAGAATCTTAAGCTTTAACGTGAAAACCTTGGGAGCATCTTCTTAAAATTCTACATCGCTTTATCCTGCATTCTATATACACATATTTTCAATTAAGAAAGCTTTCTGATTTTCAATTTTAAATTTCTTCAATCAGAAATAGTATTTTAAATTCACTTGAATACATCTCATTTGTTCGAGGTTTAGTTGCTTTGCAGAGTTCCTTTATGTTAATTAAGCAATTATTTTACGATTAAGAGTTTTACTGTCACCTCTTCCTCCGCCGCCATAATACAAATTAGCTCGTGGGTACTCAAGATGAGGTTTTTGGACTCTAAGAGCATGTTCTGTCTCTCGAGACCACGTTGCTAGGAAGACAGCTAAAATAAGATTTGGCATTATATTTACCGATATTGAATTTCCACGCCGGTTAGATTGTGAGCCAACTTCGCGTTAGACTGATCTGTGTAGGCTTTGGTTACTAGCTTAACTTAAATTTTACATCTGACCGACTGTCAATCTAACTTTTCGCCACAAGTGTATTGGCTAATTTGTAAGCACTAGGTGTGCCTTCTGTTCTTCTTAGTTTTAAATAAAAGAGTCATGTACACCCTTCTCAAGTTTCAGTTGTTATTTTACACTTAGCGATAATTTGCTTAACATCTGCTAAGAGTGTGGACACTATTTGAATGATTGCAAAATATACCAAACTTCAAAAAATTCATACCACAGATTTTAACTTCCATAAATAAACAGAAATTAACATCTATTCTTCCTAAGCTATCGATTCCAAGATTAATTAAATTTGATAATTTAATAAAATGAATTAATTTCTCAGTATATCTTTTTGTAGCTTTCCTGTAGTGTTCAATGTTGTAATCTTAATCTATTACACAGCAGCAAAATGCAAGCAAAGGAACAGCTAATATAAACAAAAATTTAGATATGGAAAATTCTTTTATTCTTATAGTGGTTTTAATTTTGTAATTTAAATAAAGTAAATTAATTAAGTGTAATTTAGTCATTATTGATCAATTAATGACTTTATATATTAGAAAATCAATAATGTATTGATACTTATTACTGAATAGTGTCACTTACGCAGATAGAAGTTGAAAAATTAGCGAAAATTCGTAATTTCCTTACAAAATATAGGTTTGCTTGTATTATTATTACACCGCTATGCGCAGTTATTTCAAAATAAAGTTTCCACTTTCAATACGCATTAATTAGAATAAATAACACTAAAAACTAATCAGACAGTTTATAAAATCGCCTAAGACATTCTGTTGTGTTCGTCGAAGGGCATACAGAAAGTTTCGAACAGAAATACTGGAATAATTCTTCTTTTGTGACGGCGAAAATATGAGGCGAAATTCTACAAATGAAATTTAAAGCACAGCAGCAATACATGTACGCTTAAAGAAAAAAGGTTAGAAGAAAAAATGTCTCCTATTACTGTCTGGTTTGGACTTCAAATACATGAAAGTAATCTTCGAAATTTTACTCCTCACAGACAGTTGTCCCAGACATCAATATATTGTGTCTCAAAGTATTTGATTGAAAATAAAGAGACGTAAATCTCCTACAGAACATTGCTTATAAAAAAAAAACTTCATCGTTAAATAATCTATTTTACATAGAGACTGCTAGCGAATATTTGAGTGATTCTCTTTTCTTAATATAAGCCTTTACAAATGGAAAAGAGATTCGTTAAGAATACATCATTCCTATCGATCCAAGAACTCCTTAAATTTCTTCGCGTGTTTCGGTATTGGATGCATGAAGCGACTGAAAGAGGATTCTCCTGTCCTTTCAAGACGGTGTGCGCAAAATGAAGTGAAAAATCTAAGAAATCATCTCAATAGCATTTCTGAATGTTTTCATTGTGCGGGTATTTTTATATAAATATTTATTTCGCCTGCCTTCTAGTAAGATGGAAGATATTTTCACAGAAAAATTAATCAGCTCATGGAATCAATAAAATTCTTATATTGTCCTTTTTCCGTCGGTAATATGCCAGGGGGAAAAAGCATGAAAATTTCGACCCGCTTACTGAAACATGAAACTACATTTGCTTCAGTACATTTGCTTCAACTTAAACAGTCCACAAAACTAACATATTTATCTTCTAAGGCTTCTGCCAAGGAACGGTTAATTTATGTGTGGAAAAAGATAAAGCATTTTTTGTAATCATTGCTAACAATTCTTTCGGAAATAATTGTAACTTCAGCTTTTAATTAAAAAAAATTGTTATTAAAGGGAACATAACCTTTACTACATAATTTAATGGAATAAAAAAAAATTGCTGTTCAACGGAATTATGATTTCGTTTCAGAAGGAAAGTTGAAAATCATTAATAGCCACTTAAATATACAACAGAATTATTATACTTGATACACTACTTTCTTAATATAACTATGTAGAGTCATCAGGTTTCTTTGAAGCAGGAGACGTGAAAAACATGCAATAGCCTCCCCGAGACTCGAACCCTGAACCTCTCGTGTGCTTCCACGAAGTCTTGCGGAAAGAGGGCGAAAATACCTTAAAACTATTTAGATTAGCTTTTGCTTCAATGCTTGGGAACCATTGTCAACCTGTGGATTTATTTAAAAAAATTGATTAATTTCTAATTATAGTAGCTCCAATTTCTATTTAAAATAATTTAATTATTTAGATTACTTTTTGGCATTTTTCGTTAGTACTCTCTTAGTCTAATAGTAATTACGTATATTACTTATTTATATTTAGCTGATGGCATACTTTCATATTTGGATTTAGCTATAAAAATATTTAAAATGGGATCTTAATAAGTTTCTAACACCCGTTAGTAACAGTAAATAAAAATACTGTAAGAATAAATCAATTTTTAACAAAATAGTGACTTTCATTTTAACGCAGATAAAATAAAGGCGAAAGATTTCTTTCTTTTATAATATTTATTTCCTATACTTCCTTTACTTCCCTTGCATTAGGGAAGAAGAAATTAAGTATTGATTCAGACTTTAAATTAGAGTTATTTTATTAATTTAGAAGTCAAACAACAAAAATCAGCGTTATATTTTCACGTTTTCATAGGACTGGTTTCGAAAATTTGAAATATAACGCTGATTTGTGTTATTCGACTTCTAAATTAATATTTGTTCTTCGTGTTATTGTATCTTAATTTTAGAGTTATTTTGCCAATTCGAGCAATACACCAGGACTGAAATAGTACGTAATTTCACATATCCAAAATCCGTTTCAATGTGACAGTACTTAGTTTTTTTGTAATGTAATAACATAATATAAGTATCCGTGTGCATTATGATTAAAGCACTGGGAGCGTTTGTTTGTTCGTGCCTTTAATTAACATACGGATAAATCTTCCAAAATTCAGAAAAAGTGTGGTTTTGTAGGATGTCATGTTTAATGACACCAAAAATTTAGACAGTCTTCAGATTTTGGTCAAGAAGTTTTATGGATACAACTGCTAGTTCGCCGGCTGAACTTCATTTGCGCAAATAAATTTCATATTTTAATTTTTATGATACCTGTTTCAAAATAAAAAAGGTTAAACAATACAGTAGTAAAAGAATTGTATTTTTTTTTAAATCTTGCTCGGAAACATGTCTTTGGCTTCAGAATTCGTCGATAGTAATGGACTTCACATTTTGGGTCACATTTAAATTATTTGCCTGATTTGAAGATTATTGAGTTTCCTCAGAGAATTCAACCGAAGATGTCAGCTATCTCCCACCATTTTCTTTCTTTCCTGGAACCCTCCAGCTTCCCCCCCCCCACTCTTCCGA
>KK122220.1:53583-131400 GCA_000611955.2 Stegodyphus mimosarum
AAAAAAAAAAAAAAAAAAAAAAACGAAATGCGCGTTTAAAATTTGTTTCTTGCATTGACTAGAAAGAAAAATGTGATTTGAATTTTGAAAGTATAAATAGAGTTATATCAGGAGCTGTTATAATTTCAGACTATCCACATTAGCTGTAATAAACTTTTACTTTACACAACCTTTCATATCGAAGCAAACATCGTAGAATTTTTTGGTGCGGAAAGGGGAGGAAATTAAGTGAATTCTCCCTTGGAATCGATCCGCCTGACTTCCAACTGCTAGCTAGATTTATTAATCATTAAACCAGCTGTCTCAAATTCATTGCGTGCATGTTGAATTCACGGGCTAACGTAAATGCACGGAAACAGTTAACGGGGCAAATATACATTTATATAATAATATATCACGAAATGAAAATTTTTTAACAAAATCAGAAACATTAAAGCATTTTAAATTAAATGTTGCTAATTAAATATTTACCAAAACACACATAAAGAAGAAGAATATTGCAAAGAAAAAAAATTTGATTCAGATTTATTTTCTATCTGAAATTTTCAAATCTTTTCTATCTGAAATGCAAAGTTTGGTACCTGTAAGGCATTTTTGTTGATTATGCTTTGTAATTAAATTATATTGACAGCTAAATATTAAATTCTTAGATTGACATTTCTTTCAAATTATTCTATCATGGTTAATTAACCCTTAATTAACTTACTTTAATTTAAACTAAAAATAAACAAATTATGAAGACTTCCTATGTTTTCAGAGAAAATTTACCAAGAGCGAGAAAACTTTAAAATAAATAACAACAGTCTTTTTCTTCTTTATTAAATTTCTCTTCCATGCCTAAATAAAAATAAACATGTTTGTACGCAAATATTCATAAATTTCATTACTTCCTACTACAACATGATGTAGTTTCGATTCTGATAAAGTTGTAGCCCTGGAGAGAAACTACTAAAAATTACCTTCGTTACGGATTGTAAATACTCATCGGTCAATCGGATTCTTTTTTCATTATTTTTTAACTGTGAAGTAAAACCAGTCATATATAAATATATTCCCGGATATTTCCTAGTATAATTCTTAATTATTCTTAGTGCGAAAATTCGTAACTGAAAAAAGTTTATTTTTTGACAAGCACGAATAAAAATTAACAAAATCCGTATCTTCTCTTAAAATCTTTGGAACAAAGCCATAACTGAAATGTCTTCGCAGGTCACATAAAATAACTTCGGAGGCCGCATGCAGGACGCCAGTTTGAGACCACTCTACTAGGTTACAACGGACACACAGAAAGAGTATGCCTTTAACTTCTTGCGGTTTTGTCTACTTTCATGAATTCAAACGATAATGAGTTATTGAATGATACTTATGCCGTGAATTTCAGTACTCTAATTTCCGACATTCAGCCTAGTGAACTTTAATCGTAACTAATGCTACGTAGGATTACACACGCTCTCTTTTTGATTCTGGAAGGAACTACGTTGTACATTCGTACCAAGTTCCCATTCTACCCTATGTATGCTGTGTATTTATAATATCATTTCTTATATTGCTATGTGTTAGTGATATTTTAGGTCTCATGTTTTGTTTGATATGATTCCGGGAATCATTTCTGGGCCCTGAGAAAACTAAAAGTTTTAAGTGTGCAAATTAATGTTAATAGCTTCTTCGATTTATATCATTCAGTTTATGAAAGATGTCAGGGCAATATTCTGCTTGAAACAACAGGACAGGAAATCACGAAACAACAAAAATATCTGTGCATAAAAGCGTATGTGAATGAAAACTATCGAAGAGAACAAACATGCTGTTCCACTAACGTCTTTCTAGCAATCGCCATCTGATTTTGCCACAAAAAAAAAAAAAAAACACAAGTCGTCATTCCGATAACATTTTCACCGATTGTCCTGAGATTAAGACGCTGAGTGATGCCGATTGCTCCATTATTTCATAAGGTTAGTATTCCAGAATTTCGTGGATGCCACAGCAAATGAAAAAGCATAAAAATCGATTATACTGCCGTGTCGAAACGTAGTCTCTACGTCTAAGCTTCTAGTTCTATATGTTCGGAAAACTACTTTTTTA
The DNA here is from genome assembly GCA_000611955.2 of Stegodyphus mimosarum. Lineage (NCBI taxonomy): Eukaryota > Metazoa > Arthropoda > Arachnida > Araneae > Eresidae > Stegodyphus > Stegodyphus mimosarum. Next base: position 55,666 of record KK122220.1, read on the forward strand.
AACTTTTCTTCTAATGGAAGCATCAGTCCTCAGAAGCAGATCGTGGGATTTGCCGTATTCAAATAACTTAAGCTAAACTTTTTTATAAATTACAGATGGGAAAATATTTGGCTAGTGTTCGCATCCGTACGAAAGTTATATCACATTTGCATGCCTCTTAAAAAACAATTCACACACATCAAAATATATACTCGATTGATTTAATTGTTTGATTTATTAACTGATTTATGAGAGACTCAGTATGTAATGATCATATCAGATGCTACATTAGAATGATCTTAAAAACAATACTTCAAAAATCAGCTGCTTACTTCTTTCTTCTTTTGATCAAATAAAAAATGTAACTCATCCGCTACTGCGCACTTGTATGCGCTATTGCCACACTCGGTTAGCTGCCAGTTGACTCTAAAAGCAACTGGCAACTAACCGAGTGAATGATTTTTGATTTCCTATTCAAGTTCATAAGCCACTCTTTGTTCCATTTCCCGAAGTTGTATATCGTACCTAGGTTGTTAATACTTCTTCTGTAAATATGCAGCTACAGTTCAATAAATTTTTTCCCTTCGAATGAAATACGTTTTTTATCCACATTGCATTATAACTGCTCCTGTATTAATTGTATAATTACGGATGCACAAGCACTCAATCTTAAAGATTTGAAAAAATAGCTCAGCTGTAAAAAGATGAGTTGCTAGCAGGTATAAAGAGTTATATTCAGTTGTGTCAAAAGTATGTTCAGGTTATCTAAGTGGGCAATTTCCTAACTCTGTCTCTTAGACATTAGCTGTTAGACACGTCAAAGAGATCGCTGTGGATTTAATTGTGTTTTGTAGCTTGTATTATTGTAAAATAAATTAAAAACTCTTACTAGGCCTTTCTCTCGCAGCTACAGTAGATTCAGTTGGCTGTATTCCCAAAACCCAAGAAGCTGAGTTGTATTTTGTTACTGTACTGCCAGGAGCAAATAACTGTATATAACTAGTTACGCGTTATTTTGATTTGCAATTAGTTACTTACATTTAACAATCATCCTAAGAACTTATAATAGCTGTCAGGATCATCTGAAACTGCATCTTCATGCAAAAAAACAAAATATGAAATGTTAAAAATACTAAACAAACAGAATTTATAACGAACAAGAATATGTAATTCCAACCTTTATTCATTTAATAATTCCCAGCTCATTCACTCTTTTAATCAACATTTTACATTCACGGCGAAGAAAATGACTTGCTTTAACTCTTAAGGTCTGCAATAATAGTATTAAATACTGAAAATGTCAGTCGGATTATTCATGAACTTTTCTAAAGAAATTCTGAGAGATCATCTTAAGTTATAATAACAACTGCACCTCATTTTCTATTTTTAGTTTTCGCTTTTGACTCTCCATATGGATAAGCAGTGAAGCCCTGAAGACTATACATCTGCTTTGAAAAATATTCTCACATGGATAAAGAGAAACGTTAAAAAAACTTGTTAATTAAATTAACTCTGTATGATGTTTTCCTTTCAGATATATTTATTTATATATGAAACAAGTGTTAAATGCTTATAGGGTTCTAACTGTGAAATATTAACTTAAATCCTTCAAAGCCTAGATTTTAAATAAACCTTTTTATTTAAGCTTAAGTTTTATAGAAGGCAAACTGGTATGAAAAATCAAAACTTCGCCACTTGCAGATATTAAAATAACACAGTGCCGAATTTATAAATTAAAATGAATTCGTAGGTGAAGACTAGACAATTTGGCCTAAGCTAGCTCAAACATCAGTGGTCCAATTTAACTTCGGCTAGCAAATGGCTAATGCAGGAATTAAAACTGGCATGCGTCACTGCTGAAAACTCTCTATCTAAAACATTTAAAAACCTGGCTTAAGACATTTAACTCATTTTCATCCTTATGAGGGCTAAAGAAAAGAAGAAGACTAATCAGATCTAAATGATAAAAAACAAAAGATTTTATATGCTTTTAAGTTATTTTTATCAAGGATATTATATTTATGCTAAGAAAGTGTAGAAACTTAAAAAGGAAACAAACCAGACATTAGGCCGAAATGAAAAATTTCCAAATGCTGCTCTCCTATTTTTTCGAAGAATTTATAGAAATGGACAGTTTGAATTTTATTATAGTTTCAAAATTCAAGCACGAAAATGCAATGGTCTTCAGCGCATAGCATACTCTCCCAATGTATCTAAACAAAACGTTTTGGCTGTAGCAGTCTCAGATCAGGAAAACAACTAGAAAACTCGTAGGTTTGTTTCATATATTAGATTTTCGCACTAGTAACGTTTGCTTATAATGATCTCGTGACACAGAAATATCTTCGCGAGTAAGGATTATATAGTATAGTGTGCGATAAAACTCGTGTGGACACTCTTTTAAAAATGTAAAACGAGTATCAATATTGCATAATTTGTTCGGATTATTAACAACTGTGTCGAATGAACAATATGGTTAACAATTCATTCAACAAATTACTTAAATGGTCTTCAATTCAAATCTTTAAATCGTTATTTTCTAAACAGTATGATATCTGCCATTAATTCATGATAAATGTAGCGAACTGACACAAGCAATAAAGTAGAGTATTTATTTACTCGTAATTTATTTAAAAATTCCAGGCTATATGCAAATAATTTGCAAGATAGTGTTCGTTGATTTTGTAAAGGGATAAAGCAAACAAACAAAGAAAAAAACGGATGATGTACAATGGCTGCGAAAGTTCCTGCTGTTAGTCGGACGTTAAAGTTCTCCGACAGTTTCTTGGCGAAAGCTGAAGCTCTTGCGTAAGGCAAACAGCCCTGCTGCCGCTTCTAGCCGCAACTGGCCTTTCCGAGCAAGTTGCTGTCAAATTAGGTAGCGGAAAATCCGGTTACAGGTTGCTACTGGTTACTGGATCTCTCCTCAGAGAGATAAGAATGTTCTTGATAGAGCGAACAGAAAAAAAAATTGCTTTCGGCAAAGCTGAAACACAAGAAACAAAGTTTCTCTCCTTCCCACTAAACTAACTTATTCCCTGCCTGGAGCTGCGTTCACTGTTTTACGTCAAGATTTCCTGGGCGTGTGGGTAAAACTTTCTGAATTCTCACTGGCCCCAGATTTTCATAGCATCTCTCGATTGGCGACAGTACCCTGATTCTTTACGGCAATAATGTTGGTTGGCCTGAGAAAATTTCCATGAGCATTCCCAAGCTCCGATTTAAAACGTGATCCTATGTGTTCAGTGACAGGTAGTCGATACGTTACAATACACCGATAAACAGATGCGTGGGAATTTTGAACGAAAAACTCCCAGATTCAAGTTTTTCTCAGGAACGAAACAATGTTCTCTTTCTGACCACCATGAAAGAAAACAATGACTTGAGAATGGTACGTGATTACAAGTCACGTTCAACTTTCCCAAGAATTGCTAAGTACTCATTAAAAAATAACTTTTCGAAGAATTTCGGAATGGTCGCTAGAAAATAGCTGAACATTTCAAAAGGTTTTTGTAAACATTTCATAAGGTTTGTTGTCTTCAACGTTCTCTTAAAGAATAATAGAATTCACATTTTGATGAAACAGCTACTACCATGCTAAATAATACTCAGTTTGATAAAAATATTTCCTCTGAAAATGCAAAACGTTATTTTTACTGTATCGTTTTATAAAATCTAGTTAAATCGTGGCTTGTCCGGAGCTTCATTGAATTTTTCACGGTAGTACGAAATATAGAAAACTGCAAGACAGAGTTTCAGTCTTACCATTTGATTTAGTTTGTCGTAGTATATACTTATTTGACTGACTGAAACTTAGTGAGAGGGCATCGATATATACTAGCTGTTAACAGGCTACAGAATTTTTATGTATGCAGTTTATACTTTTCATAATTTTTTATATTAATTGTCCTAAACATTTTATTGTTTTATATTATCAAGGACCTGTGAAATGACCTGCGGTTTTACGTTAAACATAGTATTACTTTTAGAACTGCTATCTAAGATAGAAATAAGTGATTAACTTCCGAGTGCATTTTTCACGATAAACTTCTTACGAACTTCTTAGGAGAAATCATAAAGCCAATCTATTTACTTTGGATCAAGTCACCAGAAGAATCAAACATCGCTGAATTTATTAGCATCTGCTGGCAAATATTTGTAATAATTTTCCATGATTATCTGCTAGGCCATTAATAAATCCATAAAGATTAGCATGAAAAATTCATTTTTTAGAATATGTTATAATAAGTGTAAATAGTTTCGTAATATTACAAAAACGAAATCGAGTTAGTTCTGTAAAGTTTATGCAGTTTTCTCAATAAGGTATTTGTTGCAATATTACCAAGGGATATGGTGTAATAATAATAATAATAAATTATATGATTCTACGTACTTCAATTACATTTTCAAAGAAAGTGTAGAAACGCTTTCCCTGAATAGCTTATTTGGAGCTACATCCGTTTGATATATAAACATTAAAAGCAATATATCATACTATTTAAGTTAAAAAGCAACACCATATGAAAAAGTTTATGCATTAATTGAGTGAACTGAGTGAGCAAAATATCAACGAGATTCTTCACGAAGCATAAAATAGTGCACGAAGCTGATTAATATCATTTTCTTGTAAAAACTTACGTGCTTTGCTTTATTTACTACATTCTGTACAGGAAAATTGCTAAAGCTTGCATCTAAAAACCCTCTCTCTGGAGGATTTTTGAAATATTCAGAAAGAGAATGACTCTCTAATCTCTTAAAAACGCAAAAACGTAAGAATTCCTTTTTCTCCCAAATTTTACTTCTTATATTTTACATTTTAATAATAAATGTATCAAAGTTTTCTGTTTAATATATCTACCTCCGTTTTTTATTTGAAATTAATGCTGCCACATAGCACAAGCAAAGAATGTCGAAATTTCGTGAAGTTATAAAGAACACCAATATATAACACAGTTTGTTATTTTTATCCGTAATTTCATTTAATTTCTTATTCACGTTAAGAAGAATGTAATTCTTTATTTGGATAAGCGAGCATTTAATTTGTTATTCATTTAAATTCTGCGAAAAGAGATGTTATATTTAATGCATACCTGAAATCAACAACGAAATTCAAATTACGCCTGTGAAAGGAATTCCTAACAGCTTCTGCCTGAATACAGGATCTTTTATATTCAGTAAAGGAGTTCTGTATGCTAGTGAATAACTTACTTATTATGGTAATGTTCCGACATACATTCATTTGTCTTACGTCACCCCAACTACCGTCGCCTTTCCAAATCGAAAATAAAAAGACTTTGTATAATTAAGGTGCACTCGAAAGGAATTTTTCACTCGAATCAAGAACTCATTTTATACATTCTTCTAAAATTTCAGAATAAACTAGTTCTTTATGAGAGTGAGAAAGCTGACCCTAATCCTGCAGTAGGAAATCCATAATAGTTTCAAACAACGTTAAATCTCATCGATAATGAAATGAACGTGCTTGATGGCATTGTTTCGAGCAATAGGTAGCAGTAACCAAGAAAGGAATGAAAAACATTCAAAATAAACAAGAAAGACGCTTGTTCAAAGGCCTGTTATTCTATATCAGTTCAGACTTCATTATAGGATTTCTTCTATCCTTCAAAGATTCTGTCGTTGAAAATGTATATATATATTATAACTGTGATGTAAATTCTATACATTTGAACGCAACAAAAATTTTTGTATCACACCCAATTGTCACACATTTAAATTCTGTAAACTAGTGAAAGTTTCATTAAGTGCAAATAAATATGATCTTTACCTTTCTATTAGCTGCACTAGTCTTTTATTTCGTTGCAGCTTAAGAAGACGGTAGCGCTTCTGCTGAAATAAAGCATGCGCCAATCAGCTTCATTTTTCTTTTACTCCCAGACTTTATTGTTTAGATGATAATTAATTTCTTTGGCGTCTTCCTGCGTGTTTTAGCAGTGTCTCGATTACCGTCATCTCAACATTTGTTTTCAGTTAAGGACCAAGTTTTTCAGTAAACTTTGACCACTACTGTTCTCTAAATTTTCTGACTAAATTAACGTATCTTAAGGTACTAAACAGCTCTAATCTTGAAGAATTTTCAATTGCAACGATTACATAAGAGAGATTACTAAAAGCTTTTAAAATGCGCTTAATTCACTCAATATTCATGGCATAATATAAAATGTGTAAACCATAAGCGGAATTAAAAGCAGTGAATATGACGCGTCTGCTTTTATAATTGAAAAGATTAGAATTATATTTCTGTTGAGCAAACCGACATTTTTGAAAAGCATTTCGCTGTACTAGGACGACATCATATTTATTATAGTAGGCCTCCGTCTCCTCTTTTGAATATTATACGCGAAATAATATGTTTTGCTACATTTTCATTTTATCAAGCCAATTGGTTAAATTCAAGTTTAGCTCAGAAATATCGGCGAACACATTTAGAAAGCATTCGGAAGCATCCCCCCCGACTTATATGAGACTACTTGGTTACATGCACCATATTTATGCCACTTAGTTTGGCAAGTAGTTTACGTCCTTGTCACTTACTAAATCACCTTTGGTTAGAAAGAAATAGGTTTCTCTCTTGACCAAAGGAACTGAAAATACATAAAATATATAATATTTATGTGTTTTCAAGACATGTAAACACATAAAGCAGCAGTTATTTGTTTCAGTCTAGTTACGAGAAATCTTTCAACTAAGTTGCGAAGAATCTCGCAACGCTATATTGAATTAATATGAGATAATACTCCACATTTTAAATGTCCTTTTTTTACATAAAATACCATGTTTGTTACCTTCATGATAATTTCTATTTACTTACTCTACATTTAAGAGGACTTTTTGTTATGCTTCATAACTTTTAGAATTCTGCTCTTGCTTATTTAAGAAGCAAAAATTAGCTGCTTGTTGCATGACACGCAGCAAAAAAGCAAGCTATATAAAGAAAATAACTTGTTAAACGCCTGTAGAACCATCCCGTTCACCGTAATTTGAAGCCGAGTCAAACTACCAGTGTTCAGCAGTATTATACACTCGACCACTTGTGGGCTCAGTAACAGTAATTCATATATCTAGTTAGTAGGTTTACGAAAACCTGCAGATTTGAGATCTTGGCGAACGATTATTTAAACGGACTGTATGTCTTGCATAGTCTAATAACTTTGATACTTGTTTTTATATGCTTTATACTTTGCTACTTTGTTACTACTGTTTACTATATGTTACTTTGATACTTGTAATTTAAATGCATGCCATGGAACTGATTACAATAATTGAACGTCTATAAAGTTAGTCAAAACGTCTTCAAAAATTTACGCTGGGGTATGCTATTTTATGGCGCTTTTATAAAGCGCTTTCTAGAAGAGACATCTGAATATTACCTTAGTCAATTAGTTAACTAGTCATCTATCGACTAGGTTTGTCGAGTGACTCGCGGACCGCATGCAACCCGCGAATGCAATTCCTTACGTATTTCTTATAAAATATAGTGCTTATAATTTTAGAGACATAAAGATGTGCACTGAACTTTACGAACTGCTACTGAACGGGAAAAGACAGATTGAATATGGGGTTGTATCTTTGTCATTGTATGCTTGCACTACAGACCACGTGACTAGAATAAGATGGGAGAATTTCCCAAGTTACTACAGTCCGTAAATTAAGACTTAAAATAACTATAAGATTGACTTATTTAATGATGACCGCTTGCCACCACATGCTAGTTTTACTTTGACAGAAATACTTGAAACATATGTATACTTACAGTCTAGAAAATATTTTTTTTTTTACTTCTCAAGAAATACAACTTTTTAATTAGTGTTCTCAAATCTTAATTTTTTAAATAAATAACGGGAAATTCTTAATAGAAGTTAGTGAGAATAAAAGATTTTAAAAAAATGGAATAAAGTGCGTAAAATAATCATAACGAAGCAAAAAATAAAATAGATTTTGAGATTAAATTTTGAGTTAAAATCAGTAAGGGTGAAATAAATTAAACCGATTTTTAATAAAGTATAATCTGAGGAAGTAGATTTTTTCAAATATCCCTTTATTTCCTTTAATATAATAACACTGCTCATTCTTCATACGAATATTTTTAAATAGCTACTTCATTTTAGATTTATCAAACATTAATTAACACTTCACTTTTTAACAGAGGGCATTAAATTCGATAATGGGTTTGCTTAATACAATAGTGTGTATGATGCTTAACTATTAGACCTTCCTTAAAACTTTGATCAGTATAATAGTTTTAGACAAATTTTCTTAAATTCTGAGCTTGGTGAATCTTGAATGAATTCTTCTGAAATTTTATTACAATGGGCACTTAACATTGAAAATGCAGTTTTTATTTTATTAGTGTTGGCAAGCAATTGTTAGTCTTTAATACATACGAATGTTTGTGACACTGAGCGATTTAAATATCTTGCAAAAAATCTCGCAATCTGAAAATTCAGATTAGTCTAAAACCTTCAAAGACGATTTTACCTCTAAATAAATGAGATTAGTACTTACAGCTGCCAGCTGATAGAACTAAATTTTAATTGATACGTAAAATTGAAATTTATCGCAAGTGGGAGAATTTTAATTTTTAAAGATTTGACATTGCCTTCTGCACATAGTTTAACGTAAAATCGCATTAATGGGAAAATATCAAAATGCTAAAAAATGCGTTCCCATTTCAATAAAATTTTAAAAAAGAATTGTAGAAACTTGCAAATTGAATGCTACAACAAAATTTCATCACTTTCCTAATACTTTTTTTAATGCAGTATGTAGCAAGAAGCACAGAGTTAAAAGTTTCATTAGTGATAGGAAGTTATTTAATTTGTTTTGTTAGTGATGTAAAATAACGTTTGTTGCAAAATGTTGCTAAGAGGTACAAATAAAATTACAATTTAAATTATCTAGTTAGTTTCTCTAATGAGTAACATAAGTTTGCTATATAGAAAAAACATGAAAAATATTAGGTCTTTGTTGATTGGCAACTACTAAGTGGAACGGTAAAATCCTACGTAAATGTTAAAATGATATTGTAGAGGCACCTATATGGATTTTGGTTCCGCTGCGCTCCCTCAAATAAGAGAAATACATTCGAGATTTGCGGTGCACTCGTACAGATAGAGAGTACGTCCAAAAGAATCATTCTGTTGCAAATGGTTACAGTAAAAAATGTAATTCTCACATATTTACCTATATTACATCAAATTAAATTTTAATAGTCCAAGTTTCTTGTCACGCATTACAGATACTCTATATGAGATATTTCTGTGATGCGATTTATATCCAGTCCAAAAGAATGACTGGCAACGCGTCCCTCTCCAATTCGCGGGATCTCGCTACTTGGTGACATTTTTTTTTCCCTTCTGGAGGTATCCCTTCCCTGTTCAATCTATTTGTACATACTTCAATAAGTGAGGACAGAAATGGGTTACAGTGGACGTTTCATATAAAATCTGGTTGCTGCTATAAGCTTGTATACAGTAGCTTTTAAACCAAAACAATATTCCTCAAAGCATTAACATTTTAAGCTTTTAGGGAGAAATACGGTAATATTTTCGCCATGTGCATGTTTTTCGTCTGATTTTCTCTCGTGTGCATTCCTTTGTATATGGAACAGATAAACTATATATCAGACACGAAGGAAAACGTTAGCAGTAGGAAGTCTGATAATGCATCGAATTGTCAATGTACAAGTGCTATGTTAATGAAATACCGTATAATAAGAGCAATATTAAACTTTAAGTGATTAAAATAGCTTAAAATGAAGTTATTTGGTTGGACTGACTAGTTTTCGCTGCAAAGAGAATTTTTACTAATAACAAAATATAATGCATTCATGTTCAAATATTCTGTAAAATAATCCGTAAAGCTGACTTGTTTATAACTTTACATTAATTGTCTTTGAAAAACAGAATAAAAAATAAAAAGTGATTAAAGAAATAAAAAGAGATAACCGAGTTGTATTTTTACAGAAACTGAATCTTAATTTGAAAAAATTAAGATTTTTTATATATAATACTGCGATTAATATAATCCTGCGACAAAGTTCTTTACTTCTGCAAACTTAGTCTTTTCTCGTTTATCAAATAGGCGAAATATCTCAACTGACGTATTTTCAGGACTTTCAGTCTGTTCTTGAATAATAAAAAAAGAGCTGATACCCCCATTTGTTAAATCAGGTCACTAATCACGTTTAAATCAAGTTCATTTTCTTACGGCTCTTTATTATCTTTGAGATCTGCAATAATTTTCAAGCTAATAACTAATTTAATTGAATTAGGAAAAATTATAGGGATCTCTGTCTTTTGATATGAGGGGTTTACTTTGAAAGCCTTTCTAAGGTTAAATATTCTTTTTTCCTTTATATAAATTATTAAAGTAAAAAGAATACTGAGGTCTTTGAATTATATCTGGAATCGAACCTGGGGCAATATAAATATAATACAATATTTAATTTACTTGACGATTTATAGTTTCTTCAGTCACCCTCTAAAATATCCCCATTGCAAGTTTAACACTGATCCAAGCGCTGTTTCCACAAGTGAATAGCATTTGCGAAAAGCTTTAAATTTCATTTACGCAGCAAAATCGTTTCAGTTTCTCTTCCATTTTTAGAGAAGAGGAAGAAGTCGCAAAGAGCTAAATCTAGTGAGTAAGGAGAGTGAAATGCCAACATCAGGTTACGGAGTGCCAAAAATTATTGACAACAAATGCATTCGTGAAGTAGACTTATGAGTGAGTAATCCAGTATATGCTCAGTTTATTCGATAAATCACGTTCGCGTGTACTCTAAGACAATCCAGATCACAGGCACCATTAATCTTTTGCTTAAGATCTTTTAGGATAATTTCAGGCTGTTTTGCATCTCTCTGGAGTTCGCTGATCCATGGACTTCCACTCACCATCTTCAAGTGGTATTCAGCTAATTTCGAAAAGATTAAAACCATTTTAGTCCAGAAGCTGGAGAAAAATGTCTTCGACAATAGCTTGTTGAATTGAGTTTAAAAAATACTTTTAAGTTCACAACAAAATTTTAGCATACACACTCTTCTTCCACATCTCACATTTTAAAGACCAATGAAATCGAAAGTCACCCGACATCTAATGTTTAAAACCCACATAGCGAAACTAATGTACTGACCAAATTCGACCTATTAATCTAATTTTTGAAAGTTGCATACAATACCCTGCAACGGGATAAATAAGAAATATGAAATGGTTGGCGAGTTTTTTAATATTTAACTTTTGCTGGTACAACTTGGTATACTTTTTGTTTCAGATAGTTTTAGGAATTTAAGCATGCATAATTTTATTTTATCTCTAATTTGTCTTAATCTTTAACAAACTCGCTGTAAATAACGCTTTTGCTTATAGGCATCTTGTGAACACAATTTATTAAAACAAGATTATACAATTCACAGTTTCTCTGTTGTACCACTAATATATAAAAAGAAATTATTTGAAAAAGGTCATTCAATTTTCTACTATTCCTTTTCCTGCTAAATCAAGTAGTCAGTTACTAGAGAATGTCTAGTTGTAAAAAGCAATAAGCTTATAACATAAGAAGTTGTGATATGTACAGGGTGTTTGAGCACAGCGGTTATAAACTTCAAAAGAGACAGAGTACTAGACGATGGAAAATCATATAGCAATGCATGGTCGAAAACGCTTTCCAGGCGCGATAGTGAAGACACAAAACACAAGAAAGGAAGAGCAAAGCAATCACTGTTACGCACATAACAGCTTTAATTACGGTTTGCATGTTACAGCCCTGATGTGCGTCTCCATCTGAATGCAACGTATCCTCAACTTTGGATCGGTAGGGGTGGTTCGGTGCATTGGCTAGCAAAATCACCAGACCTAACTTCTATTGACTACTTCCTCTGGGGATACGTCAAGACACTGGTGTACGAAATCCTCGTAATTAACAGTGCTGAGAAACTTGTTGCGCGCATCGTGGTAGCTGCTGGGGATATCGGCGACACGCTCGGTATTTTCCAAAATATCAGACCTTCCACGCGCCGGTGATGTGAGGCCTAAATCACGGTCCGGGATCTTAATTTCGAACACCTTCTTTTGATGACGAACTTTTTTTTTGTTCCTATTCCTTGGTTTCTGCTGTGTTACGCGTAAAGAGCATGTTTTCTAACCCCGTTCGTGTCCTTCCTTTCTTGTGTTCTGTGCTGTCACTACCGCGCCAGGAAAAAGTTTTCGATCATGCATTGCTATGTGATTTTCCATCGTCTATCTCTATCTCTCCAGAAAGTTTGTAACCGCTTTGCTGAAACACTCTGTGTAAGAAATTATATTCAAAACAGAGACCTGATGGCTACTTAGGCCTTAAAGGAGTTGACCTAGGATTCTAGTCTTACCAAAATTCCAAACCGTGCTAAAATTTCTCATAATATTGTTTATTTCTCACAAAATTAAGAAAACTGGAATTTGTGGCCGTCAAAGAATGCTGTATTTATGGCTACAGATACTCTTTATTAAATCCCGTATAAAACTTATGAAGGAATAACGTAAATATCACAGTCAAGTTTCTGGGACGGTGATTTTTCTAAATCGATAGCTGAAAATACACTTCCGTCAAAATAAAATTTGTCATTTTAAAATCACACTCACGCTATAACAAAATTATGTATCAAGGCTGAGAGTATAAGTATTTCATATTTAAATTTGCTATAAATGCGAGTAATAGTCCGAGGATCATTCTGCACATTTTTAAGGGAACGGGTTCTTTGAATTTCGTATTTTGCACTTCTTTCAGTATTTTAACTAAACACGCTCGTAGCCTTACTTAAAAATAATGAAAGTTATCCCTGATCCTTTTCATTATTAAAGAGATAATTGTACTGCATTTATTGTGAGTCAAAGGTCCAAGATTGTTGATCAACTTATACACGTAGAAGTGTGAAATATTACTGATTATTATCAATATTTCGTTTGCTGTACTTAAAAACTGAAATCAAATATTGTTTCTAGATATTTGCTGATAATTTAAAATTGAATGTTCATTTAATCATACAAAAGTGTCACAAGAAACAAGCGAAAAATATGATAAAATGGTATGTAGTGCGTGAGTGGATTGGCAGTAAAATAATTTTTATTAGACCTTTCTGTCTCTCTCTCTCTCTCTCTACCCCCCTTTTTTATTGTTGTTGTTCTTAAAGTTCCAATGCTTTAAATCCTCGGTGTATAGCACTAGGAAGTGTCCGTTACATACATAAACATTTTTCTGAGATCATTTTGAGAAATGGTTTCCTATATAGGGAAAAAAAGATTTTTCTTCCACAAGGAATCGAAGTTTAATTTTCAGCCAAAGTCATAGAGGCTTATTTACTATTTAGTGTAATAACATACCTGATATTTTTTACAAGAAGATTTTTTCTATTGTAAAGATACATTTTCCATAAAAACGCTAAGATGTATGTATGCCAAAACAAACAGCTTTTGATTAATGGTAGCTAGTTATAAGTCTTAGGTTCGTTACTTAAAGCCAAAGTAAAAGCACTAAATTGCATTCATTACTGGTTCAGGAAGATAAATTCCAGTTTAAGGGAGGAAGAATTAGGAAGGATTTTCGGAGTAGCCTTTCGAGGGTGAATCTTTCCCTGTTTGCAGTATATGACAGAGCGAGAGACAAAAAAATCCAGTCATTGAGCCCATATTAATGAGAAGCTACTAGTTAATAAATCTTAAGTTATAACTATGTGTAATAACTCGAAGGACATGTATTGAAATATAAGTTAAGAAAACTAAAATATTATACAGTTTGGGGAAGAGAGGAAGGTAACAGTGGGAAAAGAAGAAAAAGTGACAGAAAATTCCTGTTTTTAATTGTAGTACATTTAGAACGGTAGAGAAAAGCGAGAACAGGATACCCTGTGTGTCGCTACAGCATAATAAATATCATTAAAATTATAAAACTTTGCTTCTGCCAAGGGTACAGGCATTACGAACTGTAAAATCTCGCTTAGTCAGAACAATGAATAAAAAAAGAACTTTAAACGAGGAAGTCTGAAAACCATTCACCTCAGTTCTTTTTTAACCAACACTTTTTTATAAATGTTCTTTTATCGCCTGTAAATATGTGTTAAAAAAAAGACCACAGAATATCATATACTGAGAGATGAACTCTAAAATTATTGTCCTAAAGTTAATTTCCAAGTTCCTATGTTTTTTGTTGTAATTATGTTAAAATTTGCATAGAATGTGAGAATTTCCTTAAAGGACACTGAACTATCAAAAAGCATCAAAGCTTGTAACTAATTCCAAAGTTTTGCACTGAACCCCAAGTTAACATTTTTCATTCTATGAGGAAATTAGTCAGTGGATTGCCACTGATATAGGAGATATTACAGAAGAGATTTTTCCAACATTTTAATCTTTGACGATACCCTAAAAATTATCTTTAGTCTATAGTAGTCTAGTAAGTCTGGTAGTAGTAGTCTAAGTCTGGTAGTAACTAGCTACTGCTAGCCTAGTAGACTGGTAGCAACCCATGCTTTTCTGTAATGACAATCTCGGAAAATACCGTATTTAGTCGTGTATTTTTCGACTTCGCGTAATTTTCCCCCTTAGCTTTTTAGCACAATGTTGTGAAACATTTTCAAATATTCATTCAGTTTTTCCCTTCCTCAAGGCGATCCGAAAACGAGTCTCTCTAAATTTTAAAATGGATTCGATTACGTAGTGGTTGTTTTCGTCTTAATAATTGATTTGCTTGTGGATTTGGGTGCATAGGATCTGAGTGATGATACAATAATAGTGAAGAGCTTTAAGAAAACGGGATATCTAATGCTCTTGGTGTTTCTGAAGATCATTGCACGCAGGAAGACAGACTGAATGGTGGCGAAGAAGATGGCAAGGGTCACGACGGTGACTACAGCCTGCTGAATTGAAGGATTTGAGGCTTGAGGAGTTAGCAGTCAGCAACAATAAGAGCAGACGAGATTCAAGATATAGGGAAGCAGAAATGAAGATATCCGATTAGGTATTGTTATGGTAAATATTACTATATATTCTTATTAGAATGTAGATTTTTTAATAAACAATATTGTAATAATTTCTGGACGTTAATGCATGAATACTTGTCATTTCTTATGTTCTTATTTTAACTGCGTCATACGATTCAATTAGTAAGAAAAAGGACAGAATACGTGAATAAATACAGTGTTCAGTTTTTTAATTACATAATTAATTAAGTTAAATTTTAGGGCTATTTATTACGAATAATTTCATCAGAAAAGTTACACACATGTGTTTAAATTCAATTAAAATTGATAAACATGAGTTATCTGACCCTGTTGTTAATCTCATATTCTGCTAATTTTCTGACTATTGTTATCTCGGTGAATCTTGAAACTTTTTATATTACTCTAAATTGCCATTTCTTATAGCAGGGTATTATTTTGATCGTTTGGATTCTTATGTAATTTATTTGTTTATCTGTGACCGAAAGAAACGCAAATGAAATTATTGTTGTCACGGTCTTGAGAAAATATGAAAACGCTTTTAGTAACTTTTGAATTTAAACTTCAGTTTATTGCACTCTCTGTTACGAACAAGCATCTGTTAACAGTAATTTTAAATTCCGATTTTCCTAAAAAAATGAAGCTATAACAATAAAGTACAACAAAGTTTAAAAGAGCTCGCATTCTCATTAATTGCAGCTTAAAACTCATATCTCTCATCTCTCCGTCTGGAGTTATTTGCTGGAGATTGCTTTTAAAATAAAACATAGAAAAATTCTGAAAGAGTTACGCAAATTGAACAATTAACTTCTACCGATATTTTGCTAATTTTAGACGTACTAAAAAATTACAGTAAGTTCCTTAAAACATAATGCATCTGCAAAATTATATGACTGTAATTTCAAGCAATCACAGTCGAGCTTCTAAACCATAACCAACAAGCATGATTAGTAAAGCATCTCAACTTCTTTTATTTTTAAGTAATGGACAGAAGAGACACTTGGTATCTACTGATATGGATATAAAAATGAAAAATGAAAATCAGTAGAATTTTCTAACAATAAAAACGAAGTAGTTAAAACTGTTCTTCATTGTCCCTTTTGCTCTCCAGATTTGGCTCCTGCGGGTTACTTTCTGTTTTCTAAAGCAAAATCTCACCTGCAATGGCACCATTTTGAAAGTATTTCAGGAATTCACAAGAATGAATGAAAGAATTCAAAAGCAGCCGAACAGTTATATCATACCAAAAAAATTCAGAAGTTCTATGAATGCGGAACGATATATATAACATTAGAAGGAATATCTGTAGAAGCTAAAAAATGACTTTCCGTGCACAAATTATCTCTGTTGACATAATTAAAAAGTGAGAGATGAAGATTTATTTGCAGTTCAGGCACTGAAAATAAATGCATTCTCTTAATATTCTTCTTTTGTCTATAAAAGTCGCCGAATCCGCGCTAACCTTCGTAATTATTTTTTGCTCAATTAAAGTAATTTATGTAATAATTAGTTCTTTATACTTAATTTTGCTCAATATTACCTGCTAAAATTATTATATTAAAGGAATAAATTGTAACTTCTAAAACTTATAATTTGTGTCTCATTTTGAAAATCTTAAAATTGAGCTTTATCTAGTTTTATGTAACTTGTAGGATTTTACTTTTTTTTTCAAATATTTTATTATTATTATTTATTTTTTAAATTTTAAGACAGCCTTTCCTATAGGTTCTTATTTTCCTACCTGCCTTTTCCTGGCAGAACGAGTTTTTCAGTTTCCCATTTTATGCAAATTAGGGAAGAACCTACTATTTAAGCTAAGAACTGAGGTGCTTCAACCAGGAGAGATAGAGAGACACTGTGTTCTGCCTTTTGGGTCAGTTGTTGTTACGAGTTATAGCTTGACTAGTTTACGGACGTGCTTTTATGTGACTGTTAGTCTACGCCGGTGATTTTTAGATAAGAGCCAGCTACGCGGCAACAACTCTGAGCAACTTAGGCTGCTTATTCTACTTAGCGTTTGTTTAATTTTGCATTTTCTAGTTTAAGTTCAATCTAAAAATGCTGGCTTTCTGTACGCCCAAGAGATGCCGTCTGTGAATATCTTGAGTTCAAATAAAAGGGTATTTTAACCCTTCTTTGGAGTTGTTATTTATGCAACAAAAACTTTGCGAATTGTCGCTTTTCAGTTCTGCTAGGCTCTAGCAGTTAAAGGACTTGATTTCGTCTGCAACGTTGCCAACGTACTGTATTTCCTCCTATTATTTATTACCCTTATAGATATTTTAAAAAAAGAAAAAAATCGCTACTTTATTCTTATAAGAAAATCAGGATTTTTAATTTTTTATTCGCGCTCTTTGTTAGATATTTAAAAAAAACCCCTGCATTATTTTCCAGATGAGCGTAAGTTTTAATTTACAAGAAAATATTTATACCTTTTCAAGCGTAACTACCTCTACCAAACAGGAAAGACTTCTGTTTCCTCTGCGCTAGATAACGATTTATTTTGTTCTTTATTTTAGCATTATGCTCAGATCACTGCATTTGAAATAGCTATTAAATGTTGTTTTTTAGTTCGATACCCCGTATACAAATAAACTCATCTTCCACGTTCTTAACAAAAAGTGTTTATAAAGTGAAAATACACTGTTGCTTACTTATTAATTAGTTAAACAACATAGTGTGGCAATTAAATTAATTTCCTAACGATTAAATATTAGCCTTTCACTTTTCTTGTTCCTTGCTCCAGCAAAACACTCATCACTTTCGTGGTTTGACTTCTGTTCTCTAATCGTGATTAATAGCCGTTTGGTGAAAGAGCATTGAGTATGAATCCTTGCAGTTAAAACTTGAGACTAATTTCCTGTGTGTAGTGGAAGAGAAAGCTAAATTTTTCAACTACACTCAAGCTTAGCAACCCTGGAGTTTGTAAAGTAATTGTGTTTTTAGCTGTTTACTACAAGGTGTGCCAAAAATAAGATTTTAGTTATTATTATTTTGTTTCTTTGTAAATTCTTTATGCATGTGATGACAATAATCCGCCTTAATGTCTGAGTCATTGAAGATGGGCCATCAAATTGAAATTAAATTGACCAGCAGAATTTCAAATTAGAGTTATAAAAGGAAGATAACTGGAATTAAAAATTGTGTCTAATATTTAGGTAAAAAGAAAAAGCATCGTCATTCTATTAAGAAGCCCCTGTTTTAGGTAATTTAACAAATTTGTTTTCTTAAATGAATACAATGATCTGAAATAAATATGTACTTAGATAAATTTAGGAAGCCTTAGTGGATAATATTAAGATGTTTAACTTTATAGTTATCATTTGGTTTTTCAGTAATTATCTTCTTTTATACAAAGTTTTAGCTGTTTTGCTCTTTTTATTAAATATTCTGAAATGTCTAAGATAACATATTTTGAAATTCTGAATATTGACTATGATAGCGAATATTGATTTATTACTGACTATTATTGAGAATGATAACGAATATTGAAGCATTTGCGACTATTCTTCCAAAAAAATTCATTGACATTTACAACATGATACAGATATCAGACAATGCATATTGCTCGAAAAGAAAATTTTCCTACATACGTACTTTTATTTTATTTCCGTATTCTTATTACCCCGCTTTGATTACAAGTGAATTTAAGGAAGAAATATTGCGTTGCCTAAAGTTTGAGATATTTTTTAACTCATTAACATACTAATCGTCATAATAATGCGTAGCACAATGAAATGGCATTAAAAGTAAAAAAGCCATAAATCGACTCCTTCCTCTAGCGTTTTAAAAGCTAATATATTAAAAATTATGATTAACAGTTACTTTCTTATTTTCTGAAAGGATGGTATTAAAAGCGATTATTTTTAAATACTAATCTTTTGTTGGTAGAATAGCATTGCTTTATGTTAAAGAATGGATTTCTGTTTTCTATTTATGATGAAATAATTGTGAAGAATCATATTATAGTATCATAGATTCACATTATATTAATTAGTGATAGATTTACTTGAATTAACATTACATAAGAAAACTTACGAAATTCCCAGCCAATCGCTTATTTTTATTCAGAAAGAGAAACGAAACTAACAAAGGATTAGTATTTAAAAATAATCACTTTTAATACCATCCTTTCAGAAAATAAGAAAGTAACTGTTAATCATATTAGCCTTTAAAACGCTAGAGGAAGGAGTCGATTTATGGCTTTTTTACTTTTAATGACATTTTATTGTGCTACGCATTATTATGACGATTAGTATGTTAATGAGTTATAAAATATCTCAAACTTTAGGCAACGCAATATTTCTCGCTTAAATTCACTTGTAATCAAAGCGAGGTAATAAGAATACGGAAGTAAAATAAAAGTACGTGTGTATGAAAATTTTCTTTTCGAGCAATATACATTGTCTGATATCTGTATCATGTTGTAAAAGTCAATGAATTTTTTTGGAAGAATAGTCGCAAATGCTTCAATATTCGTTATCATTGTCAATAATAGTCAATAATAAATCAATATTCGTTATCATAGTCAATATTCAGAATTTCAAAATAAGTTATCTTAGATATTTCATAATATTTAATAGAAAGAGCGAAACAGCTAAAACTTTGTATAAAAGAAGATAATTACTGAAAAACCAAATGATAACTATAAAGTTAAACATCTTAATATTATCCACTAAGGCATCCTAAGTTTATTTAAGTACATATTTATTTCAGATCATTGTATTCATTTAAGAAAACAAATTTGTTAAATTACCTAAAACAGGGGGGTTCTTAATAGAATGACGCTGCTTTTTCAGCAATATTTTTTCACTTCAGCCCTGCAAAACTGTCATTATATCTCTATTACTTTGAATCAGCTTTAAATAATTATTGTACATTAAATGATTTACTAAGGTACGATATTTGTTATTTGTTAAATTAATATCGTATATTAAATGAATGACAAAATTCACTTAAGAAGACTAAGGACAATGTCATACAAGTTTTGACAATTCAGAAAGAACGTTGTTACTGTTATGTCACTGTTATGTCGCCCACCTCTGACTTTATTACAAGTATGGATTCGAGCTTAAAAAATCATTTTAAACAATTACAACTCAATGTTATCATTTCTTGCGGAATTTATGCTTCTTTAAAGACAATAACAATTATTATTATAATGTTCATTTATTTTTATGAGTATCTACGAAAATAGATGGTTTTTATACATTTCGTTGAGAAAATTATTAAATAAAAATATATCTTTTAATTATTATCCTTTTGCACGTTAACTCTTTGCACTCAGTCTGATCGATTTTACCTACATTAATAAAATGTTAAGATATTGTCAAGTGAATGTAAATTGAGTGGTAAAGCGCTTAAAATATTCCATGCCAAATATTTTCGGTGAGCAAAGTTCAATTTCTTGCAAATAAAATGAATAAGTTCGTTTATTCGTCTCTTTTAAAGGACTGCGTGACATCAATGAATGAAACTTAATGAAAGAAACCACAAAATATTTAAAATAAGAGAAAATCTGTGTTTTCAGTTCTGAATTCCTAAGCCTGCGACTAAAAATTTTTAGATACTTGGATGCATCTAAAATTTTTCTTTAATACTTATTCATTGAAAAAGAAAGAGAACAGATTATCGGAGTAAATGGAGATGCAAGTACTTTTACTCTATCCTTTACCCCATTTCTAATAAAGTAACTTGTTAAAAATAACTTAAGAATAGTGTAAAGATAGTCTGCGAGGTAAATGTTCTGGCTTAAATAAAAATTTATATAACAATGAGAACATGATTTCACATATTAGGAATATTACTTTATTAACGCTGTATGTTCTTTCTTATATTAAGCTAGACAATTTTAATTCCTGGGCAATTTTTCTTTCAAATAACACATTTAAATGATAGGGAAAAAAATATAAATATAATAAATTATGTACAGACAATTTCCTAATGTTCTTAATTATTCAGAAGCAAATTAGTCTAGAAACTCGAGAACAAAAGATATTTGCTTTTTTGAATTTTTGTTGCATTTCTGAATGATCGATCACCTTTTCCTAATACAACGCAAGAGAAAACAGCTTTCTTGGACATTCTTTCCCAAGCAAGCGAGAAATAAAGCAACAGGTAGAGATCACGAACGCAGGACAGGTTTACGAGGCACGCTGTTTAAAGGGGTTTTTGCGCTGGAAAACAAAAGCAGGCACTTACCTAGCGATGCGTCTTGCGTCGAGGAATTCGCGTGTGCCCACGGAAACCATGGGGTTGGCTTTCTGTTTAAGTGTCCGGTTAGAGGACCTACCGGTAGGAAGGCGGGAGGTCGCAAAACAGGCAGCTGAGTGTCCAGGTAGAGCCTTGCCACAGGATTCTGCGACTGTAACTGCGTGTCTTCGCAAAAAGGCGACCTCCTTTTGGGGTCGCTCCGACTTAGAATGCTAACTATGGAGAAAGGATTCCTTGCGACGCATGGCGTCGACTGGGGAGATGAAGAAGTCTGTAGGGAACTATCTGTTGATGGCGTTGGAGAGATTTTACCCCTCGATAAGTCCTTCGACATCGCAAGTCTTCCTAGTTCAAAGGCAAAGTCTTGGGCACCATGACTTGATTTCAGTTTCGAAACAATTTCAAAATCGGGTCCGAGTCTCGTTAATATGATATATGTTGGTGTTTACATTTGTTCGGTCAACTTTGCAAGAAATGAATGGAATGCGGCCGGGTCAGCATGAAGCGAAATATCGAACATCATCACAAAGCCATCTTGTGCAGGTGTATCTATCTGACCGAGGTCTTACTTGTCAACATTCGATAGCTATTGGTCGGATCTTAGAAGTAGCCATGTGTTGCATTGGAGGAAAGGAACGACATCCCGCCCACGGGAGAAGGGGATTGGAAAAGAGTCCGCCTGACGTCATCGCTCGTGCAGGCAGCGGAAAGAGACCACCGATTCTCACAAACGCCGCTTCAACACGAGGAATCCCAAAGCAGCGATTCGTAGCTACGGCCGCTTATTCAATCATGCATTATGTCTACGGCATAGAATTATTTCCCCAAAAGATTGTTTCCCCCCTTTCCTTCACCCGTTTAGACGCCAAACTCTCCGGATCGTCCCTCTGGCACACTTGCCACGTTTTCGTACGAGGAAATTAAGGTTGCGAGTTTTTTAAATGGAATTAATATGTTTACTTATCTTCCATTCAATCACAAGAGTAGCGTATACCTTTATACTTTACGAAAACGCTTAATAGGAAATGCGTGATCTTTAAATCAAAACAATTTTTTCTCTTTCTTTTTTTTTTTTTTTATTTTAAGCAAGATTAATGATAGAAAAGAATGAAGTTTTTTGAAGATATGCGTCAAATACAAGGAAAATAAATTGTGTCGCTTATGTTATGTCGTGATATATCCCTGAGATCTTTAACATTAGTCGCTAAGCATTTTAACATTAGCATTTAACTTAAAAATAAAATTTGTCCAAGAAATAAAAATTTACGAAATTTCAAAATTTCGTCAATTTGATGTTACTTTGTACTTAATACTTGTATGATACTTGTATTTATGAATAATCATAAAATATTTAGTCAGCTCTTAAGATTTTCTAAATTGCCTCAGCTAAATCAAGCTGAAACATGCTAGCGAGAATAAATAGTGTATACTAAGGTATTAAGATAATAACGTATATTAATATAACGTATATAAGGTATTAAGATAATAACGTATATAAGGTATTAAGATAATAACGTATATAAGGTATTAAGATAATAACGTATATAAGTTATTAAGATAATACTTAAGTTCATTAAGATAATAACGATCTTAATAACCTAGTAATAATATAAGTAAAAAAAAATTAATGAGTAGGTTCTAAAATAAATCTTTTTTGAAATTTCACATAAATTTACATTTTGCTCTTATGGAGGCAAACATCTCACAATTAGTTTTATTTACACTTAACTAAACTCGTTAAGATCAGGACTTTGGTAAGCTTTCCTGACAGTTCATAGAGTAACTTCCCCATCTTGTACGTCTTGATACTTAAATTTAAGTATTTCGGAAAATTTAATATTTCAGAATTTAAGTATTAATTTACTGATTTTCATTTGTCTGTAGTAGTAACGATTTTTAGCTTTTTTGTCTTATGATTAAATAAAATTTTCCTTCTATGTTTCCCTGCTGTTAAGTGATTAAATTTGATCATTTATTAAAATTTAATATTTTTTAGTTTAAGAAAGGCATAAGGGAAAATAAGATATAAGAGATTTAGTTTTTCAAAGCTGAAATACATTTGAGAAAATAAGTATGCAGTTTTTCCTTCAGCTTACTTTAGGTAAATATATAGACAAAATTTGATTACATATTAATCCTTAATTTGGGAAACTAACAGTTTTCAACTTTTGAAAGAGATGCCTTGTAGTCAGTAGATTGCATTTTGGTAAGAAGCTAATTCTCTTAAAATATTGCATAAATATCTCAAATAATGAAATTTCGAAATGTCCGCCGTAAAGTTAGTTCAAATAAATTTTTATTCACTAACTCCTTGCCAGACTGTCAGTCAAATCACCAGGCACATAGCCTAAAAAATAGTCGAATTTCAGTTTTATAATGGCGAAGTGCAGATACAATACCAGTGGTTACCAGATCAAATACCTCAAATTTAAGTACTAAAGTCTGAAAATAATTAGGTAGCATTTTTATTAATGATTTATTCTTAAGAATTTCTTTTTATCGTCTTAAAGTTACGTATAATAAGCTTGTGAGGCTATAGTTATTAATGTCATATCATTTGTAAAAACAGTGCTTTTAAATAATGAAGAAAATAGTCTAAAGAAATCAGATAAAAATAATAACTACTCTTTTTCTAAACACAAAATATGTAGATATGCTAATCACTATTAACTATGAAAGAAATCATTCCTGCGTATTTCCATGAATCATCAATTAGTAATTAGCGATGTTGGAAATTCTGGAAAAATCAGAATGCTTTAGAAAACGTGACACGATAAAAACTTATGATGTATCCACATAAGCATTTGAATTTTTAATATTAAAAAAGAAATACTAACAAATTACAAGAGCTGTATGTGCAAAAATAAGAATAAACTAAACTGTCATTCCTAAACCGTGTTAGGAACAGAAAAGTTTCGTAAAATTACCAATTCAATAGCTCACACACGTTTTAAAAATTCAAGAAATTTTTCTTTGACTTGTATTTATTTAAACTTAAAAGTGGAGGATTTTAAACTTTCATTTAAAATGTAAGACCATGTAGTTTTATGTTCGAAATTTTACACAGTTTCTTATCATTGTGAAAATCAAGTCTATTCTAAGGTAGGTTACCTCTAATGCAGTGAGACTGCTATGTAGGCCCTAATGTAGCATAGCTATTTTAATAGATTTTGTAATTTAGATTGAAGAAGTTCTTAATACGTCACTAATATGGGAATAAATTTTGCTGGTGAAACATGCCTTTTCTTATTTGTTGAATATTCAATTCTTTTCAAGTTTTAATTTTGTCCTTCATTCGCTTACAGAATTTGTACGGTTGTTCTCCTGGATGACTGGAAGTGTTTTTTATGAATCCGAAAATAAGGAGAAAATCGAAAGTAGAATAATTACAATGCTTTTATTAATTTAATGAAATGAAAGTTTAATATTGAAAGCTAATTGCTCCCCAAAGTAATAATAAATGGAAATCGGAGTTTTAAAAATGAATTGCCTACTCTTTATTCACTTCTGCAGTTTTGCTTAAAATTAATATAGGAGGAAATAAGGATGTTTATACTGCTTGTGATCAATCTTATTCGTTTTCAACCTCAAAATAAATAATTGCGTTCAATAGCAGTTATATAACGACACGTTTATATAACTGCACTTTATAGAATTATTTTATTGAATAATATTTGGAGAGTAGGGGAATATTACCTCTTTGTTTCTCTCTATCTATCTACCTCTGTACATATGTATGTATGTAGGTATGTAACCATTTCTCGGAGAGAGAATTAGGTGGAACTTTATGTTTTTGGAACTGAATTTATATTTAATTTACGTTCCAACTATTAATTTCATTATCTGTCTATCTATATCTATCTATATATATTGATATACATATATATTAATATATATCATATTTTTTTAATGCGTAGGCGAAGACAAAGACACTGGAATTTTTAGCAGCTTTCAATGTCCGTCATGGCTGATGGTTAAAGCATACCGATGAAGATAACAAAAACTGGATTTCTATAAATCCCCAGTCTTTATTTCGCAGATAATGATATCATTTCTTAGTAGATAAAGTATTTCTAGAGAATAAGCAATTACAATACTTTTTATATGCACGTTATATCATCTTAGAAGAAGAACTGAGGAGGGCATATAGCGTAGAAAACACGTTAGCAATGGCGGAAGCTAGGGAAAGGAATGCAGCACAATAATGAAGTAGTTATTGTGACAAGAGTATTTGTACTAATTTTGATGTAGTTGTACAGGCAAGCTATGATTGGTTAATATTAGTTTCAGTTGCCCCTTTTTCCCGTACTGTTACATAACATAGAAAGATCTCGATGTTGGGAGAACAGAGGATTTTAGGGGGAGAGCACCAAGTCTAGAATGTTAATTTTGAGATCGCCAATTATTTTTTGAAAGCAGCCCTTACATATTCCCCCCTCCAAAAGAAAGGTCGGGAGAGCAGGGTTGCTGAAAAGTATTAGCGAAGCAACAGAGTTTAGCATATGAGGAAAGACATGAAGTAGCATCAAGGACCTAGCCTATGCCCCTTCGTTATTCATGAACTTTCTCATACATAGATGATGTAATAGTTAAACAACTACTTTACAATTATTACAATAACAATATAATTTCTAAATAAAACTAACTGATAAATTACCACAAATATAATTTTTTTAAAGTCCTCAAATTGTAAGAATGTCCAATTAAAAAACAAATTTTTTTTTGTAAAGTCTCTTAAAAAAGTTCCACCAGGTAAATGTTCAAATGTTTTTCATAAAGTGAATCTTCACTAAAAATCGATCAAAGTTTTGTTGATGAACACATTTCCATTATAATACAGATTATAATACCATTATAATACTGTGAACTTTCATATACTTTCATATTCAGTGAAACATAACTTTCATATTTAGTGAAACTCACATTCAATGAAATGAACTTTTATATGCAGTGAAATATAATACTCAATTTTAGAATTAATTGCATAAACTCTTCTTATTGTAGGTACACATACCTAATACAGTAGAAACTTCAATATAAAAAACATAATAATATAATGCAATGCTAAATAAGACAATAATACTTTGACGATTAATTTGGCATGTATCAAAATCCTAATGACACTTCAATATATACATATAATATGGGAAATGAAATATATGAGAGAATTACTTAAGGATTGTAAGAACCGTGATCCCCTACCTATTTCCATTTTTATGCACTTGAAGAGAAAACAAACCTTCCGCTAAAAATAATAAACAGGCAAAGAACCATTAGTTCTCAAACCTGAAGAAGGGAGTCTAATCCCTGAGTAATAGCGTAAGAAAACAAAACAAAAAGGTAGTTTGCGCTTAAAGCTGCCAAAATATTAAGGAATTATTGAGAAAGTTGACAAATTTTTCATTCGTTGTTGAGAGAAAAAAAAAAAAAAAACTAGGAAAACTAGTAGAAAAATCTGCGCGTACTGCTGCAAAATTTATACCATCTAATATGGGAAATGAAATATATGAGAGAATTACTTAAGGATTGTAAGAACCATGATCCCCTACCTATTTCCATTTTTATGAACTTGAAGGGAAAACTAACTTTCCACTAAAAATAATAAACAGGCAAAGAACCATTAGTTCTCAAATCCGAAGAAGGGAATCTAATCCCCTCTACCTGCCTTTCCATTTTTGACGTATAGTTTTGAACCACCCTATGTAGAGAGAGGGAGATGTACATATAGATAAAGTCTTTGTTTAGTTTAACTAACTAGCATATTTATTTTGCTATCCTTTACTCCTCCTCTTCAACACTATCCTGACCAGCAGTGGAACTGAACTAAGTTCGAAGAAATGTGTTGTGTGTGTGTGACATTATGCGCTATAAATAAAAGAATGTCAATAAAACAAAATTTCAAGAGATGAAGGGATAACTAATGGTAAAATCAATAGTAATTCGCCTCTCATTAGATACTGGAAATGGGAATCTTAGGAATCTCTTTCATACATGTAACGTAAATAATTGTTACTTTCACATGAAAGTTGCCCATGAAGGCAAACATATCCATACTTAGTGCAGGAAAAAGATAATAAAGTAAATATTTTATAGTCGGGACATTTAAAACTTAAAAATAATTTTATGGATGGTAGTCAGTTGGCAAAAAATATCGAATTATACTGTATTAAGCGTTCAAAATAATAAGAAAGTTTTCTGTATGTGTACATGAAACAGTAAATATGGTTCTAAAATTATGAATGAAATTTAGGATTTTATTCTGAAAATTCGTAATCTATCAAGCTAGCTTAATAAGAAATGAAGTTCAAACCTGAACATTGGTAAAGTTGAAGAGCATGCATGCATTCAGATACAAATGATGCAAAATTATAAGGAAATATCAGGATATGCAGGAAATGTTAAAGTCTGAAAATTCAAATGAAGTTAATAATGAAGTAAAATAGTAAAATCAGTCATAGTAAGAGTACTACAGAATGATAAATTTTAGACTTGGCAAATTAAAATAGCAGTATAAAATATAGACTAAGTAAGGGTTGTTCAAGTAACTGAATATGAATAATAGTTGAAAACTATCTGTATGTTTAAGAAATTTAAACATGTAAATTTAACTCAAATAGTAAAATCAAAAACATGATTACCATCGAAAATTATAAAAAAGAGTTAAAATTTAGAGTATGTTGGAAACTAGAAAAAAAAGTGTCAGAAAAGTATAAAAATTACATCTAAACTGAATTAAAGTTCATGTATATGGTAGGAAAATGTAACGAACAAGTTCAAATTTAGAGTACTTTAAAAATTATGAAGGTTTTGAAATGTACGAAACGAGTTGAAAATAGCATCTAAAATTAAATAAAGCCCACATATATGGTTAGAAACTTTAGGAATTAAGCTAAAACTAAGAGTATGTTTGAAATTACGAAGGTTAAAATGTATGAAAGTAGTTATAAGTTAAATGAAAGTCATGTACATAGTGTGAAAATATAATAAATTAGGTAAAATTCAGAGTATGTTGGAAACTGAAAACAATAAAAAATGGATATAAAGGTAAAATTTACATCTGAAATTATAAATAAAAATCAGGTATAGGATCTGAAAATATAGGAATTATGTTAAAATTAAGACTATATTAGAAATTATGAAGGTTAGTACAAGTGAAAGGAATGAAATAAAGCTATGTACATCGTGTGAAAATATAAATTGCTTAAAAATTAGAGTATATTGAATATTACGAAGGTTAAAATATACAAAAAAAGCTAAAAATGTTACACCTAAATTTAAGTAAAGTTTATGTATGTGATCAGAAAATATAAGAAATAAGTTTACAGAATATGTTGAAGATCACAAGCGTTAAAAACCACGAAAAATGTTTAAAATTGCATCTAACATTGACTAATATAATAAATAGGAACGGAAATCTGAATAATTATGCTCTTAAAATATAACAAGTTAACATTAAAAATATTTGCTAACAAATACAAAAATAATTCTGCGTAAAATGAATTTAAAAATAAAAATTAGCAATGTAATGAAGATTACGCAAAGTAAATGTGGTATTATGAACAGACAATTTGAGAAATAAGGTAAAATTCTGAGTATGTTGGAAATATGGCTTAAAATATATGGAAAATTGAAAATTTACACCTAAAATTAAGGCCTTCTGAATCAATCATTAAATTCGAAAATAAGGGCCGTTATATGTACCTAGGAAATAACCATCATATGCATAATAAAATAGCTGGAATATAAAGAAAAAATACAAAGGCTAAAAATTCATTAACAAAAACCTTCTGAAAATCAATAAAAGATAATCTCTTATCAAAGTGTAACGTCATCTTATCGGCTAAATGAAGACTTAATAAACACTCCTTCTTATCTGCTGCGCCTCTACTCCACAATCTCCGCCCCTTCCGGTGATATTAAGGATGACGTAGCCTCCCTTCCAGGAACGTCACTGGTCACGTCCACACCTCACACCCTGTATAGCAGAACCCCCACTTTATATCTACTGAAGATGCTGGGAGAATACAAGAGTAGAGAATTTAAACAACTGGCAGTCATTTCATGCGCTGATTATAAGCTCTTCTACGCTGTTTAGCCTTTTGCTTACATCTGACTGAAATATTTTGCCTCCTAAGCAATCCGACACCATGCTGATAAGCGACAAGCGCATTTAAATTTTGCTAACAATAAAAATCCAATTGGTAAGAGAGTTAGGTTAGTTAGCAGTTCTTTTGTTGCCTATGCATTAATGCTTATGATAAGTTTCGGAAACATTAAAGGTAAAACGAACTGAATTTCTGTTATTGATATTGTAACTGTGTTTACGAATTGCAAACCTCAAAAACATTCATTTCTTTTAGTGGTAAAATGTGAGATGAATAATGGGTCGGAAGTCAAATGCCTCGAAAATAAATTCAAGGCAATATTAACTTAGTTACAATATTTGAAAATAAAAAAATAA
The DNA here is from genome assembly GCA_000611955.2 of Stegodyphus mimosarum. NCBI lineage: Eukaryota > Metazoa > Arthropoda > Arachnida > Araneae > Eresidae > Stegodyphus > Stegodyphus mimosarum. The sequence continues at coordinate 85,306 of KK122220.1, forward strand.
AGATCGTGAAAATTACTCAACATTGAAATCTATATGTAAAATCAGATTCAGGGATAAGCAAATGTATCAGTTGGAATTCCAATGTCATTCTCTCAGTAAATGTGCTACTACTGCAACGGCGCTGTTGTTGTCTTCTCCGTATGTAAAATAAATATGAGCCAGTTTTCATTAAAATCTGCTCCACGAAGGCATCCTTCTGGAAAGGTAATTCTTGTGTTCTTAGCCCTAGTCAACTGAACAAACTGTTCCTTAAAACACTAAGCTCCAGAGATATAGTTAGAAAATATTATTCACTAAGTTATTAATCTGCTTCTAACAAGTATATTCATGGAGTTGAATCTTTCTTTGCATTTCCTTTACATCTTTCAATACAACTCTTCTGTATCTGCACGTTATTTTCTGTCAATGTACTCAAATAGCTTTTAAAATTTTACATGCATCGCGCCCAAAAGCAATTGCTTCTTATGGCTTTTTAAAATTTGTTACCATTGTAATTAAATTTCATTCATTATTAAATAATTTAATAACAAACCTGAACTGTATGTAATTCATTGATGATTTCAAATACAGCTCAGGGAATTCATTTATTGATTTGAATTGAACTTATTCATTAACTCGCATTCAAATTAATGATTAATTCAAGTTAATTATACTCATTCTCAATTGAAATTTAAGTGATCAGTTTGTCAGGACTTTGTGTTCTGTGCATTCTTTTTGGAAACATGGTAATTTCTGTAAAGGGTTCTTATCCTCAAGTTCTAAGTCCTGAACTGGAACAGGGAGCGGAAGGTACGCTATCTCCTGATGTAACTGCGGGGCTGGAGAATAACTGCACGTGAAAGGGATTTGAAATCCTCTTTTATTAAATCACTATTAATAACAAACCTCCCAATTCGGGAGAGATACAGAAAGTAAAAGACCACACTTTGGTCGAACTTAACAATCAAATAAATTTAAATACTAAACCTAAAATAGAACTTAAATTAAACTTTGCTTCGCAGAGCAATTCGCGGAAGTTGGCCTCTACCGAAAAGGGTGCGTAGCAAGGTATACTAAATACTACCGCACTTTAATTTGTTTTACAATGCAATCACGTAGTAAGCACTATGGCTTATAAATTTAAACTGCTAGCTGGTCAGGCGAACGTTGAGCGGCGTGACCGTGATCTGAGGCAAAGCTCTCACACACAGTTGAGCGGCGACCGTGATCTGAGGCAAAGCTCTCACACACCGAGAGGTTTCTACCTCTGGCTTAAATAGTACTTCGCTGTACTTCAAAATTAGCATAAGCTAAAAACGCGCTTCTTCTGACAGGAAGTTGAAGCAGAGAGGAGATAGAAAAGATTTAAATTAAAATAAACTTGGTTAGTTTAACTAAAACCTTACAAGTTTACTATATGCTTAAATATTGAATTTTGCCTTTTGCTGAAAAGAAAGATAACGTTAAATGCTGAGAGAAATTAATGCGTAATGTGATTTCAAGTTTATCCGTTTATCAGGACTTAGAAGAGAAGGGCTAGCTCATAGATCTTTCCCCGCTGAAACTGGAAGTGAGAAGTGATGACGTAGTTATGTTGACACTGACTACGGAGACGCAATTCACAACATAGAAATCAGCGTTTTCAGCTCCAAGAAACAGGCTTTAAAATTACCAGTGTATGAAAGATAGCTATAATTTGGAAGAGACAATGTTACTGCTATGTGCATTTTACATTGAATGCTCAAGCTGTAAATTATAGTAACTCATAAATTTTAAAATGATAGATGAAATGAGCTACCCTTCTAAGTTTGCTTCCTTAAAACTTGCAGGGGTTTTTTTCATATATTTATTTTTTTAATGCGCACTTATTTATAACCATTTCATCATCTGCATACTAACTGGGAGAATTCTACTGCTGGTTCTAAGGTAATTTTAATAACAACTTTTTTAAAATTAAGCAAAAAGCAACCTTAGAGTGGTGTAGTTTTAACCATGTATGGCAATTCTTTATCTCCCTGCTGCTAAAGAACTTATGTTTGGTTACTCTTGAAATCAATAGCTTTTTCTAACTAAAGTTGATTTTTCTTAGTTATAAATTTTGCATTGGTGTGTTTCTCTTCCGTTTCAATATTATAACAGATATTTTTTAAATAATTTTCTAACTTCTAACATATGTTCACATTTCTAACGTAGGCTCATATCTATATCACATGCATTACATTTAAAGAAATATATGCAAGATAATTTAAATTTGATCAAACAGCTTTACTAGCAGTGTGTAAAGAGAATATTTAATTTTTTTAAAGAGGTGGCTAAGAACAAATGCCCTTTTCCATGAGAAATTACTTTGATGTTTTTTACGATTATAAATAATCTAAAATGCTCTGCTAACTTTGTTTTTTAAGTTTCGCTATTCTAAAATTTTAATTTTTGAGTTTCTGACACAAAATTTCTTCTAGACGTCTCTCATTTTTTTTGTCGCTGAGTAAACATTTTAAAATTTTTCTTTAGTTTTTCATTTTTCAATATTTCAATATAATTTTATAAAAATACTGTTTTTCCTTCGAATTATCAATACATTCTTTTTTAGCTTTACAATTAGGGCACTCAAGGATATTTCCATTGTCATTTCTAAGTTTTATTTTAAAAAGTTGCATTTGATTTATAATTGGCATCTTCATTTTCGTCGTCGGATTTACTTAAAATGAATTTTTCTCGGATTTAATTCATGCACGCTTTCAAAAATACTCTGCATTATTTTTCTTTTCTCTTGTCACCAAATTAATATTGCTACTGACAAAGTAAATTTACATTCGGAGCAGCACTGGATTTTAACAGTATCTTTTGCAACAATCCAAGCAAGCGATTTTTCATGACATTTTCATAATCGTTGCGTAGAAAATGTTCCCTGTAAATTTTTGCATTCTCTAATGTATTCATTCTTTTGTCAAAAACAAACTTTCTTTAAGCAACAAGAAAGATGAGCGACATCTAGCAATAAACTTGTATCAGAAATTAAAAAATTAAAATTTTAAAATGGCGAAACCTTAAAAACAAAAATAGCTGAGCATTTTAGATCATTTATAATAGTATAAAGTATCAAAGGAATTCCGCATGAAAATGGGCCTTTCTCTTCAGCATCCTATTTTGAAAAATAAGTTATAGTCAGAATAGTATAAGTATAAAATAGTATAAGTCAGAAAATTATTTAAAAAATATCTGTTATTATATCGAATCGAAAGAGAAACACACCAAAGTAAAATTTATAATTAGGCCCAAAAGCAAGCTTAGATTAGATTAAATTTTGAATAAGACTATCAATTTCAAGAGAAATCAAACATAAGTTCCTCTTCTTCAGCAGTAATAAGAAAGAATATATAGTAGAAACCACACCAGTCAAAGGAGACTTTTAGAACTCGGAGAACATGAAATTCAAAATCCCTTCCTTTCGTATTTCCCTGATAGTTTGGGAATTTGCTACAGCGTAAAAGAGCATATTACATAAACGATGCTTTACAACACAGAATTTAAACGTTAAACTGATTAAAATGTTAGAATCAAAATTTTATAAATATTTAGATTAGTAGAAAAAATATATATCATTAAAATTAATTTGGGATGCCTACGTCACTAGAATATGGCCTCGCAGCAGAATGGAACTACAGTTTTACGAAACGAAGCTAAATCAAAGCTGATACAACACAGTGTCGTCGCATTACTTCCGATTAACTCCCCCTATGAGGGCAACGTTGGCGAGGGGTCCCTCAAAAGAATAAGCTATGCCTTCTGTTTAACCCTGCCAATTATGTACACTATTTAGGTATCCTCGGAGTCGGGAAGCATGATATATCAGCTATGGCCTAGCCGAGATTCAAGATTTTAGAGGATTTGCGAACTCAACATGACAGGTCTTTTATCCCCATAAGCGCAAACAAATATGTATTTCTTTTAAGTGTCTCTATATTGTTCTTCCTCTCCCTTTTCCCTCCAGTTTCCTCTGTACTGTTTGATACAATGAAATTTTGTTAGTAATATTAATGTCCCTGTTTCATTTGTAAGGTATTTTCTCCTTCCTTACCGCCTGCCCTTGTAGCGTAATTGAAAAGGACGTCTGGCTAGCAATCGGAAGGTCCAGAGACAGAATCCCAATGACAGCATTGCACATTTTGCATGTCATTTGCTTCGAAATAACATGCCTAATGGATTTAACTGGTATTATTTTATGTATTAAGCTTCCCTAGATTAAAATTTCCGAGCATGAAAACGACCACGAAAGACTGTATCATAACGAGATATCACAGGTAAACTTTTTTTCAGACACGCTAAAACAAAAGGGAGGAACATTCACCAACTGTTCAAGTTTCAAAAAAGCGCCCGACAGTGCTAGTGAACATCTCGATTCACTCTGAGTTTGCATAAGATTAAAAACGTCTTTTAAAATTTTAATTGTTAAAGAGTGTCTAATACATTTGTTTAAATAAATGAATGTGTTTTAATATTTTAGCTTCCGAGATAGCTGTAACCTTTACGCATGTGATTTGTAATATGGATGCAAATCAGTTACCCTTACAATGTCCTCCCACGAAGACATTTCTACCTCTAGCATGTAACCCTCGTATACTTTGCGTAGCCCAAATACTAATTCTAATCCTTTACGTATGTGATTTTTATTATTCCTCGGAGCTAGAGCTTTGCCAGATACGAAGATGCAACTGTCATTTTAGATAAACTAAAGGTTAATAATCAAATCTTATTAACTTAACAGCCAATTTAATAACTAAACTAAACTATTCATAAGAACTATATTCTTTCTCTAATATTCTCCCTGATGGTGTCTTTCATTATTAACGGGAATTCTTACTGGTGTAACGTCACCGAATTCCCGGGATGAAAGACAGTAAGAGAGGGTGTCATTTTAGATTTAAATTAACCATGAAAGTGAATTCTACGTTATAACAAAGTTTGAATTAGTATACAAAAATAACATATTCACATTATTTTTACAGTAAGGAAGGCCAAAGCTTCCCGGACGCAAGACGCGCCTTACTTCAACGGCATCTTTTAGACAACTCTCGTTGTTTTATTGCAAAGCAAGAAACAAGTTCTCCCAGCAGGAGTGAGACACAGAAAAGCTCCCTTCAAGTACTCTCACTTGCTCCGCCTCGAACTAGCGGGTTTTTCTATGAGACTAGGAAACTCACTAATTGCTAACACACGTTATTTGTCACAACTCCTTCCCGAGCGGGGACTCTTTCGGAGAAGTCCAGAATAGTTCTTAAAGATTTCCACTGCTGAACTTCCACTTCCAAAATTCACATAATGTCAATGAAAGAAAATATGAACAGAAAATACGAATACTTACACTAAAACTGGGTCAAGTATCATGGATTAAAAATGAAACTTACTTTGAGACCAGTGTAAAATAATAATAATAATAAAATTACTAATGACTAAATTACAATCCGAAAATATACAATCTTACAGTTTTTCTGCAAATAAGTGTTATGCAATATACATCCTTAAAACATTATACTGGTTTATATATTTATTCAGCCTCAAAAGAAAAGCCTTGCGGATCTTTATTTATCAGTTTCTGAAAATATCTTTGCGGGGACCCCAAACTTGATCCTGACTTACTGCACTTAATGCCATCAAAATAATTATAAACATTTCAACTACACTCACGTTTGTGAAAATTGCAACACCATGAAGGACTTACGCGAGTGAGCTGAAATTTTCAGGAAATGCAAAGTAGCGCATGATATGCAAATGATTAGAATTGCAAATCCGTAGCGCATGCGTATGCTGAGCAGCGCCCTCTGAACGGCTGATGGATCCGAATAAATAGACGGCTGTAGCGAGGCGTGTATGGTTATCGGTGGTTATCTGCTAGTGGTAAACGTTAACTCAATCTGTACTTATGCCTCGTCGACGAAAGAGAGCGAGATTTGAACAACTTACAGAGTTTGAACGAGGGAGAATCATCGGCCTTCGTGAAGCTGGATTGTCGTATCGTGCAGTAGCCTCTCGTGTGCAGCGTAACAGCAGCACAGTGATGCGCGTTTGGAAGCAGTGGACGGACGAGTGTCGGACAACTCGGAAATCCGGGAGTGGACCCCGAAATGTGACGTCAGCTCGCGATGATAGACACCTGGTCCGCATGGCGCGGACGGACCGTACAGCTTCCTCTAGACAATTGGCAGCACTGTGGTCAATAGCTACAGGTGTTTCATTGTGTGCTTCATCAATTCGTAGACGTCTGCTGCAGTGTGGACTGCGCGCACGGACTCCTTTATACAGGATCCCCCTAACGCACGACCATCGCCGCCTGCGGCTACAATGGGCCAATCAGCATAGAGACTGGCGTGCTGATTGGCAGCATGTCGTGTTTTCTGACGAATCCCGCTTTAATTTGTGGTACCATGATGGCCGCATTCGTGTCAGACGCTATGCCGGTGAACGCCACCTTCCGGAGTGCATTATCGAACGCCACAGTGGACGAACACCCGGAGTTATGGTCTGGGGCGCCATAGCATATCATAGACGATCTCAATTGCTACGAATTGTGGGCAATCTGAACAGCAACCGGTATATCCGTGAAGTTCTACAGCCCGAAGCTGTTCCCTTCCTTCAAAGCTTGCCAGGCGCTGTATTTCAACAGGACAATGCCCGCCCTCATACTGCTCGGATTGTTAAATCCTTCTTTGCAGCGCAGCAGGTACAGCTTCTTCCTTGGCCTGCGTGTTCCCCGGATATGTCGCCAATTGAACATGTGTGGGATGTCATTGGTCGGCGTCTTGCTCGTGATCCTCGTCCTGTTGCGTCTGCAGACGAACTTTGGGTACGCGTACAAACGATATGGAATGCTCTTCCTCAGTCAGACATTCAAACTTTGTTTGACTCCATGCCACGTCGTGTAGCAGCACTTATTGCGGCGCGTGGTGGCCACACAAAATACTGATTCTGATCTCTTGTTCTTGTTTGTTTGCTTTGAACATTTAATCATTTATTTGTACCACTACCACTCAACTGTGTATTAAATTGCATTCAATTATGACGATTCCTTCTTGGTGTTGCAATTTTCACAAACGTGAGTGTAGTATCAGCGTAAGAAAAAAAAAACCATTCCATTATCAACAACAAAATTATTTCCTTTAGGTGTCTCCTTATAAGGCTTCAACATAATCAGATGACCACTTGTGGGTCTTTCTTCCCTGGTAAATTTACAACACAATTTGTTTTGGACAAACCACATTCGAATTTCCCAGGCCCTGTCGAACGGACCAAAAATTTGATTGCTTTATACGAGGCAGTGGAGAATTTCTTTAGAAAATCCCATTCTGGTGGAAAGGTTTAATAACGCATGCACCCCAGTAACAGAAGTAATGTCATCTACCGAAACAGCATGCAGGTAGTGGGAAGTAAAACAAAGTGCTATCTTTATGTTTTTTTTCTCACTAGGCGTGACTGGTGAAAGTTCACAGGTTTCTATATTAATTTCCTGAATAACTTCGAGAATTACCAATAGTTTTCGACCATTTTCCAGGTCTTCCTGACCTCTAAATAGCAGTCTTCTTCCTATTAGATAACTGCTTTCTAAAGAATTACCTTGAGAGTTTTCAAATTATTTCTTTTTCTTTGTAAGTGAGAAATTTGAGGCGTATCTAATGAAAGAAGAGGTAGATCATTCACTTCTGCGTCGGGCGGAGGAAATGATGTGCCCCTCGGTGTTTCTTTGGAATACCAGCTTCGCTTTCTGGGAGCAGAATTACTGGCGAATGTATGTCTTATTAGCGGGGGGCTAAGTTTTCTTTGTAGCTAGATACTTATCGTTTTCACCCCTTTTACTGTATTTTTGCGCATTTTCAGTTTTGGTATTGACAGTTTCGCACTTTCTTTGGTATCGACTCCGGTACATCGGTTCTTGACAAAAGTCTCCTTCAATTTGATTTCCAGCTACTTTTTCAGCAGTCCAGTTCCCGAATAAATAGTTTCTGGTGTCCAAATTTTTTTCGAACGACTGCAGCCTGCAATTTCAGTTTGGTTATTTCGAATTCTCTTTCTTCTCCTCTATTTCTATCCTGTCTCTCTTATTCTCTTTTTAATTCATTCCTGTTCCTTTTTTTCATTCTCAAGCCTCATTGAAGTGACACTTTTCAAGAGATTTCTGACAAGTTCTCCTCGTTACTCACATAACGAAAAGGGGTTAATTGCAAGTAATTCCAGTAAAAGACGTACACATTCTAATAAGAGTTAAACATTAAAATGCACATTGAAATGTACATATAAAAATACAAAATATACGAATGAGGATATAAAATTAATAATATAACATGAAATACTAATTGAAATATATAACAATACAAATGCGTGTTATAATAAAAGAAAAATAATGAAAAAATAGTAAAATAAGAATTTTAAACAACTCTCAATTATATGCTAAAAAAAATTAAACTGAAGTTTCTTCCCATGCTCTGATTTGTATAGCAGATAAACAAAAGAAAAATATTCAATTATATTAAAGTGGTCAGACTTTTGGGAAAATGAACACGACGTCCACTGCGACCAGTTATTTATTTTAAAACAATGTTTGATACCACAAACTTTTTTATATGGAATCTCAGGAATTACAGATGCATCTATACGCTCCAACAACGTATATTCTGGTTCTAAGCGATCGATTGAAACTGTAATATTTTTGTTATTTGCCTCAATAATAAAATTTGTGTCCATTCGTTTAATAATGGAGTGAGGTGCAGTGTAAGTCGAGTTAGAAGCAGTTTACCAGAATCGATCCTTAGATATACATGAGAACAGGTTTGTAGTGCCGGGTGTACATAAATTGATGGCTGAACATGTTTAGAGTCTGAGTTGGTTCTAAGTGAATGTATGACTAATCGAATCTATGAAACATAGAATTTAGAAGAAGGTAGGTAATTAGTAACATTTAGCATATCTGAGGGTAATCTAAGTGTGGTACCTTAAAGAAGTTCGGCACATGTAGCGTTTATATCGTTTTTAATGGCAGATCTTATACGCAACAAAACTATGGGCAGAATTTCAGTCCATTTAGTTTTGTTATGAGGCATTATTGCATTTTTAGCTGGCTATGAAATCTTTCAGTTAGCCCATTGGACTGAAGATGGTAAGCAGCATTTCGAATGCGGTGTGCACCCAAAACCTTCTTCAAATCCTTAAATAAGTGAGATTCAAAATTTGGCCTTCATCAGTTTTTATTGATATGGGACAGCCACATCTAGCTATCCAGTTATGTATTAACACTTTGCAAGTAGTTTGAACAGACATGTCAGCAATAGGTATAACTTCTGGCCATCAGGTAAAGTGATCAACAATTGCCATACAATCAGTGTTACCTTCAAACGTTAGACGAGAACCTGTGAAATCTATATGGATATGTGCAAATCTCACAAAAAAGGGAAAGGCAAAGTAAAAGTACAAAATGATTTTGAATGTCTATGAAATTTAGAATGCTGGTGTTGTAGGCAAGATTAAATGTCAGTTTTAACAAATTTCTTCATGTTAGGCCAAGAGTATCGCTTAGTGATTAGTTTTGTTGAAAACTAATCAATCTTGTTTTCTCTTCTATTCTAACAAAAGTTCTTATTTGATGACCGAACTAAAATTGTTTTCGTGAATTTTTATTGCACCACTCCCACAAAACAATTAAAACTGTAAACGACATCGAACCCTCGAGATGAAAAACTGTAATATTTAGATTAATTTTAATTTTAATTTTGAGATTTTTTAAGATTTATTTTAAAACTTAACAAGTGAATTCTAGGTTGTAACAAGGTCTGAATTAGTATTCAAAAACAACACATTTGCATTAAAGACAAAGCTTCCCGGACACAAAACGTGCCTTACTTCAACAGCATCTTTTAGACAAGTATCGCTCTACTTTTGCTGCAAAACAAGAAACGTGTACACTCAGCAGAGGTGTGATCCAAAAACGTCTCCTTCAAGTACTTTAATTTGCCCTGCCTAGAGCTAGCCGGAAGGTTTTCCCAATACTTGAGAAAACTCGCTAATTGCGAACACACGTCATTTACCACACTTATTAAAGCTCTTTTCCTCAAAATACCTTTAAAATGTACCCACAGCTCTCCTTATAAAAGTGGTTCTCTCTGTTTACTGTTACTGGGCAAAAGCTATTTTTTAGCATTCAAAAATTTTTTTAGTTGTCATGTTTATTTCTAGATTAGTCTGTACATCTGTTTATAAGATTTGACTTAATGAAATGATTGTAAATAGGATGCTTGGGGCAAATAAAAATTGTTTTTTTCATTTCCGTTGCTTTGTAAAAGTTTAGGAAGTGTCAATTAAGTTTCTAACAAGTTATTTTATATTAATATGCTCATCGATCGATCTCGTTTCCATTTTCCTCCCAGAATGTAAATTTCTAGCTCGCGCGAAATTCAAATGAAGTAGAAAGAAGAGACTATTTGAAGGAGAGTTTTAGAAAGTAGAATCAGAGCGTGTTCTGCCTGCTTGAAGGCTCCTTTGCTAAACTGATTCCCTTACGAATAGCATTCTGCGGTGTTATCTCGCTAATAGGCTTGTTTATGCCGACCTTATGTCAGAGCCAATTTGCGCGTTATTTCATTTGTGAAGCCGTTAGGCTAACTTATTTTCATTAGCTTTAGCTAATCCATTACCTTTTGATTTAAGCCAAAACTGTTGGCTTAGCTAGTGCTATCTGTTAAACTTTATTGAGTTAATAAAAAGGTCCTTTACACCCTTTCGCTGTCTCTGTGGTACTTGCAAGACATAGCGCTAATTCCTTACGAATCTTTCAGAATTTTAGTTTAGTGTATGCTCCCTAAAATTATCGTAAAATCCTTTGTAAAATCCTCCCTAAAATCCTCTGTAAGCTAATAATTAAAAAAATCTATTTTATTTAAGAGTTATTTCGGGGAGTAAAATGAGTTCCTTCACTAAGGTAGCAGATTATTTGAATCTATAATGCTTTCGAAAAGTACTTTCTAAATCCCACTCGCTTATATCCTTATTACATGAACAGAAAAATCTTGAAAATGTCCATACGAACAGGTCATTTCGTGCCTGTTGAGGAATATACAATTGACAGCTGATTTAACTTTAAACCGATATTTGTCATTGCAATGTCTTAGGCTTATTAAACAAATGCTGATTATTTTAGCAAAAGTATGAAGTAAACGCGTCTGAATATTACGGAACATTATAATAAATCTAACCCAATTTGAACTTTAGCAAATATTTTACGCTTTTCCAGTGTAGTTCTTCAAGAATATGGAAATTTTAGACGTGTTAGAAAAGAAAATTCCTCATTCCATAAATATTAAAATTTTAAGTGACTAATAGATTTAAAAAATCTTAGAAATCGATTCTTTTACTAAATTTTTCTGGAGTCAAAAATACCTGTAAGGGATATAAGTTAAGGTGAAAATGATATTAAAGTGGAGTAAAAAGGTGTATCGAATGCTGTTATTAAGATTTACTTTTTGTCATTTCTTCCCCAAGACACATACATTTGTGGTAAAGAGAAATTGCTAACATTTCACCCGAACCGAGTTTAGTTTTATCGATTCAATTTAAAACTTATCTCTATTTAAATTACTTTCGCATGCTTCCTGTAGCATTATAACTTTCATTATCTATTAATTAAATAGTTATAGAAAACTCTAAGACATTAAAGCAAATTTTATTACTCAGCAGCTGATTTTAAAATATATAACATTAGACACTCTTAATGTCTCGAACTTCCTGTATGCATAGGCGCCTAGTCTATATATGATGCTATTCTACCAGGTACCTTCAGAATGGTACCAAACTTTAGATGAAATCAAATGATTTCTTAGTGCCACATTCGTATGCTTTGAATTACCTTCAACGGTACTAAGATTTCCGTTTGAAACATGAAACTTTTATGAATAGGCGAATGTTGTACTTATGAATGGCATTTCCTGCGAAATTGTAGAGACTTGCAACTACTGGTCAATGAAACCGTATCTTCGATTAAGAAGTTACTGCTCTTCATGAATGTACTTATTTATCTGTGATTAGCTTCGAATGCTATTCGAACTTTAAGACGCATCACTAAGTTCACAAACTGCCCTTACTTACTATATATGGTCAATTCATATAGACATTTCATGTCATTTGTGTATTTAGTTTTATATCTTAAATTTTAAACAGAGATAATTCAAAGAGTCAAGGATATATTGTCAAATGTATCTTCAAGTTTTAGCGCATTAGAGAACAACTCATTGCGGCCAAAGGACATTAGTAAACTTCTTAATGTTTAATTTTAAATAGTGACTACTATATTTTCTTTCAAAAATCTAGTTACTTTAGACATCATTGATTTCTGCATCAATTTGCATGTAAAGCTTATAAGGTATTTCTCCCGCTTTCTTAGCATTCATTCGAGGTGTAATGGTCAGCACTTTCGGCGCGTATCGAGAGGTCCGAGTTCCGGCGAGGGCGTTGCTCATTTTTTATGTCTCCTGCTTAAAATAATCTAATAAATCTACAGTGGCTCCTGAACTAAAAAGGAGTCTGGGTCCCCTAATCCCCAGTATCTCCAGTCGCCCTTTAAAAAAGGAAGTATGTAAGGTATTTCTCCCGCCTTCTTAGCATGCTTTCGTGGTGTAATGGTCAGCACACTCAATGCGTATCGAGAGGTCCAAGGTTCGAGTCTCGGAGAGGGCATTGCTCATTTTTCATGTTGTCTCCTGCTTCGAAATAACCTAATGTCTTTACAAGCTTTAAGATGTTCGTGTCATTAAAAAAAGGTTAAATGCTTAAATTAAAACAAATTTTAACATTGAATTGGCGTTCATTCAAAAAAACCTGTGTATTTTGACGAAGACAAATGAGAAATTTACCTTCTTCAAGGACTGAAAATGCTTTGTTTGTTCGTGTTATACTACCTAATGCTATATGAATGCCCAAAATATGTTTGTTTTTTGAAGAAGTGGAAACCTTCCTGAAAACGCACAAAGCTTTTCCTTAAAGCCAATATCAGTCCAGAATTGAATTTAACCTTAATTTACTTGTCAAATTAGTGTCCTTCCTACTACATAATTGTTTCAGTCATCACGGGAGCAAAATGAGTAATTCTATAACGAACATGACATGATAATTTGATTCAGTGGAATTTGGTAACTCAAAACCTAACAAAGCGTGTTAAAGGGAGACGCATATTTTTCAGCTTCCATATTTTCTAGTATTTTTTTTCCTTCAAGAAACCTACTCTATAACTTGAAGTTTTTCCACTTATCTTTTCAAAATTCAAGCTGAAAATTGTTTTGAGTAATGAAGGTAAGGGAAAAATTTAGAAAACACAAACGTTTTTAAAACTGAACGATAATGAATTAAGCATACCTGTAATAAACAACAAAACTCAACAAAATGTTCCTGAGCCTGATGTTTATCATTTTAAACGCAGTAGTTGTTAGATTGAATTAGCATGAAAACCCTAATCTATAATTTCTATAAAGGAAGGAACATAATTCACATAATATGATTACTGTTCCTTCTTTACCATTGATCAAGAAGATTATATAAACTCCAACGCCTTTTTCATGCACCCCCTACCCCCAACTGGTCCATTCTGTACTTGAGGTTATAATGGGTGCGGTATGTAAAACTATGCACTCAAAGAAAAGATTTATCTCCTTTTGAAAAATTTTCTCCTCTTTTTGCCACTTTAAAAATCCCTTTCTTTATTTAAAACTACAAAATTTCCAATAAGAAATTTGAATAAAAAGTTAGGATTTATTTTTTAAATTCGAGATTTTAACACATGCTTAGTGTTGTTTTGAAAGAGCTGTTTATTCTATATTTATTCAGAAATAAATTTGGTTTACTTTGGAAGTATTGCAGGCTAATTACTATCAGGCTATACAGAAGACTTTAGAAAGGGATGCTTATGATGAAGGTCTTTCTAAAGAAAAATGGTGTATATTTATATTAGTGGAGAAAAACACATCAAATTATATATGCAGAACAGCTCAACGGAACTAGCCTCATTCCTTTGGATTCGGAAAAATGTTCCGCTATTCTTCTGACAAGTCACTGCGTAACTATCTTCATCAGCGTACTACTCTATGCAGCTACCTCAAGAAGGGGGAGATATGCTAAATTCATCCATTAAGAAATAGATAACAGATAAGTAATAGAATTTAAAAGGAGTACTTTAGAACAGCAAGTGAGCTATACGTCGCTCCATGATCACACTGTTTTCAATGGCCAGGTAAACCTCTTGATAGAAAATTTAGTATACCATCTGGGCTTTACTCCATAGTTGTGCGAGAAGTATCTAGAGTGATAAGTTAGACCAAAATTCAAATTGGAAAATTATCTATTTTAATAAATTTCTTCATTTAAAGCTCAAGAAAAAATAATTAACATTCTGGCATTCATTTATAGCTTGAAGTATTAACTATATCAAGAACGTGAAAGTTCTATAAAGCAAATAATTTTTCTGCTCTTACACAAGGCGAAAAAATTGGAAACATTCTTTGATGTAGCAATATTTCAAAGTAATAATACTTTAAAAATTGTCCAGACTATTATATTATTTCCAGACACTTACAAAAATTATACTTCTTTGATTTTTCGCTTCTCAAAGTCTCGATTTAGAAAAGACAGCTAAACACTGCTAATTTGGTTGAGTAAAGCAAAGCAAGTGATGACTATCGTCCAAATTAGATATTTGCCTTTGTGGGAGCTTTTCTAAGAGAACCGGCTAGTATTCCCACTACACAAGAGGAAAACCAGCGCTGATGATAAAATGTCCAATGGAGAAGCTCCTTCCAAAGGCAAATAACCCTCGTGCTTTATCATAATCAATTAATCAATGAAGCAGCATATATGTACTCTGTTCTCATTTTTCGGTATAAGATCTGTGATTATAGAGGTATGAAAATTAAATAAGTAGGAAGAAAAGACACAGCTGGATTAAAAACTGTAGCAATTAGAGTAGATTTTAGCTCTCTACCTTGCAGGTCTCACAGCCTTGTAACAGGTTGGAAAAGATTGTAGCTGTCGACTTCATCGGCTTATTACAAGCTTGGCTTTTGATTAGTTAGAGTGGATTGTATAAATATGCTCTAAGCCTTGTGACTGGTTATGTATTTGGAATTTAATCTTAGCTTGAATAAAAAAAATTTCTTCTGATGACTGTTTGTAGAGTTAAATTTCGTAACTTCAGAGACCTGAAACTATAGATTGCGACCCGCGACATTTTGTGCAAAGTCCTTTATTATACTGCAAGTAGCAAAACACTTTTTTTTTCCTATTTACTTTCGCTTGTGTAACTTACTTTAGGTTGAAAGCCTGCTCAGTGTATAAGGTATTTCTCCCGACTTCTTGGCATGCCTTCGTGGTGCAGTGGTCAGCACGCTGGGTGCGTATTCAAGAGGTCTGTGGTTCGAGTCCCCGGGAGGGCATTACTCATTTTTCATGTCTCCTGCTTTCCAAAAATGCCTAATGTGTCTACAAGTGGTGCTGCGTGTAACTTAAATTACTTATTATCGATACGTGTTTTGCTTATTGCCATTTTTCTGTGTGTTGACTTGTTTAAGTTTTGAGAAGCCGAAATTCCTATTGTTGCAGTGACAGTGAAGCAGTAGCAAAACTATACACCGAATTGAGATAACAGAGATCGTTTCTCGAATGCTGATTCAATATAGTTAATATTTTAATATCTACTAACTTAAGATTTACTGACAAAAGCTACATCAGAGAGTATTCATGCGAGTGAAATCCTTTCAACAAAATACTAAATGACGCCAATATAAAATAACAAATTTTTTCCGAGACGACCTGGGGCGAATAATTCTGATACCTATGTGCAATACAAACTTGCTCTTAGCACTTAACCGAAAAAATATCTTAGATGAGTTATGTTAAGTTACCTAACTAGGCTGATGAAATTCTTCATAACAAGATCTAACTGCCTGCAAATTATTTTCAGGAAGGAAAACAAACAATACTTCATTTATTTTAAATGCTGTAATTCTCTGAAGTACAAGAGCTGAACTCTGAAATGCTATCTGGTACAAGTATGAGGGTAGGAAGACCACTAAGACTCACTAACTATTGATGAATAATAATAAGTTGGCCAATAGTACTATTGCCATGGAATTTAAATAATTTTGTTTTGCACATATGTTAGCAGTGAGAGCATTGAATCAGAAACATGATAACGCTGGACTAACAGTGATGCATAATAACCAGGTAATTAAAAATAAAATGTAACCTTACATAATTGTTAAGAAGCGCATCAGAGAAAATTGAATTGTACACAGAATTTGCTTCTATTTTACTATTAAAATCAGATACAGAAAAAACAATGGTACCCTCCTGATAATATTTGATAACATAAGTTTCTCACATTTTTGCATTAATCAACATTATGCTAGAACTAAAAAAAACTATTATTTGAAGAATAATTTGAATTCATACAGATGTGAGATAACGTTATATCGAGGTTAATCCTGTTACTAGTAATAATACATGTAATAAAATTCCGTAACTAGTAACATTGTATGTACATAATCACAGAACTAACCGCAATTGCCCCAAAATGTTTGAAGTAATAAGTTGTAAGGCATATTTTAATTTTATAAAAATTATTTTAATTTCAAAGTGCTTTCCTATCAATTCTTGTTTCCACTTACAACTCCTTACCAGAATGAGTTTTTAGAATTGCGTTGAATGGCTTAGAAGGTATATTTAAGGAATGCTCAGCTTACTTCGTGAAAGATAGCTAGGAATCCTGAGTAACGTATTTTTGCCTTCGGGCTAAATCTCTCTTGAAGCTGTTACGCTCGGCCGTATATTACGTGCCTTTTGATATTCGCCGGCTAGTTTAAATTAAGGGCCAACTAAATTAGATACTTGTGTTAGCTTCGGCTAAGCCTCTTAATTAATAATAGTTTAGTTCTTACTTCTTATTTTGAGTTAGAGACCGAGTGGAGGCTTTGTTGTAAGCCCGAGAAAGGGACCAACTGTTATTCTTCTTTGAGTGAAATAAATAGTAGTTTAACCCTTCGTGAGCTACATCTTTAGTTACTTGAACTCAGCGATAATTCGCTAACAGTTCATTAGGTTCCTCAACGTTCATTTAGTAGAATAAGAGTGAGGAACCCTACAAAGTAGTCTTTGCAACCAAAAACAATCCTGTAAATTGCGATTAAAAAGCCAAAAAAATGGCTCTTTTCTTAAGTTTTTTTTTATTTTTCTCCCTTACAGTTTTTTTGGATCACCCAAAGTCTGAAAAACACCTTGCTTAAAACTTTGTATTGATTTCCCATTAGCCATATTTTTAGAGTTATTAAAGTTGCAGCTTTCCACATGGCAATTCATTTAGGTTTTAATCTTTGATTTAAAGTTACAATCAATTCATTCAACGCTTCTTGCAAAATTTCTCGCTTAGTCTTCATTCTCTCAGAAACTGAGAACTTCTTGAAACCGTAAAAATATTTCTGAAATGATACCTGCAAAATAAATGCAAACCACTTGAAATAATTGGTTCTTTTTATCTAACGTTCAATTATTTTAAATGACTTGTGATTACCGCGCTGATGATCACTTAGAATTAAATTTAATCGATCGTTAGATTCGAGGAGATAATAAGAAATATTTTGATATTTCTAAAGGAGTGAACATTGCATTATTAAAATGTTGAAAAGAATTAATAATTTTATCGAATCGTTAAAGTGCATTTACTGTCCACTGGTACGAAATAAACTTCCACAAATTTTCATAAGAGTCGTTGATTTCTCCAAAGCCTCGGGCTATTCTTTAATTAAGGTGGAATCGAGATAATGAAACGTCGGCGACGGTTTTCCCAGTTCTGAATAAACGAACGCGAGCCATTTTTTATGCAATGTTTAAAACTCTACTTTCCGGTGTAATTAAGAAATGCTCCTTCAGCTCGCTTCCATTTTCTTTATTGAAATAATAAACGGCGACCAGACGATCATGGAGACTTTTTTGTTTCAGATTTACGTTTAAGCAAGGGAAGTTATTTGTGATACTATTACAGACTGATTTCCATAATTAGTAAAGAGCACCAGTTTCAAGAAAAGTTTACGAACTTCGCTTTTCGAATTAGGTTGATTATATTATAAAGGTCGATAAAAGTTACTTTAATTTATTTAATTTTTCTTTTCTTATGTTTTTCATTAAAATTTATTAAGAGAATTTCTTACGCGCTTAATTTTTTGACTGAGAATTGAACGTCTTAGAAGGATAATTACATTTCTCGCTCATTTTCGAATAAAAAAACCTGCCTGTAAATCCACAAAATTCAGAAATTTTCTAGCTTTGCCTCGAGCAGCAGAGTTTCAACTTTAGCTTCAAGTAGCTACGAAAGAGTAGCGAAGATAGCTTCAGACGAAACCTTGTTTTGAGAAAAAGCAATCTTTTTGGTGCCAAGAGTTCCGCCCAATATATCTAACATATGCATGTTGGTGTCTGCTGTTGTATTTTCCTTGTGATGTTTTACTCATGATTGAAAGTGAAAATATGAATAATGTAGTTAGTCTAGGAGTTAATTAATGTAGGAAAATGAATTCGTTAAGCATAAATCTTAGTAGTTTGTAAGATATTTCTCTCGTCTTCGTAGCATGCCTTCGTAATCGTGTAGTTAGCACGCTCGAGGCGTATTCGAGAGGTCCCTGGTTTGAGTCCCGGCGAAGGCATTCCGCATTTTTCATGTCTCCTGCTTCAAAAAAAACATAATGTTTCTACAAGTTTATGTAAATAGTCATTTAATAAAAATTTTATATCCATGAAATCAGTCTCTGAAAATGAAGCCATTTTTA
The DNA here is from genome assembly GCA_000611955.2 of Stegodyphus mimosarum. Classification (NCBI taxonomy): domain Eukaryota; kingdom Metazoa; phylum Arthropoda; class Arachnida; order Araneae; family Eresidae; genus Stegodyphus; species Stegodyphus mimosarum. Next base: position 104,124 of record KK122220.1, read on the forward strand.
GATGTCTAGATTTCCTAGCTGTAATATGTATTTCTAGCTACGTAAAATGTTATTAAAATTAAAATGTACTTAAAGATTTCAATTACACAATAATAAGCTGTAAAAATATGTTTCAGAAACTGTGTTTTTAAATTTTACTCTGAAATGTTAGAAGCAGACGTCAAGTCTTGGTATTGTGGAGCAATGGTTAAACGAAACATTGAAAATGATGCAGAAGATGAAAAATATGCAAATGTATTTTTTTCATTTGACTCTAATTAGCAGTTTCATTCATCTAAAGAAATCTTATCAAACTGAAGGTGAAAAAAAAATATCACCTTTTTTCCTCCAAGAGCAGAGCCTTCTTATCACAGTGGCAAGAAAACCCTACTTCACTACATTGAAAGATGAGCATAGTGTGAAATAAAATGTTTTGCTAGGTAAATGGGGTTTATCTTCTTATGCACGTCTATTTGTCAGGTGCAAGGTAATTATATCCAGACATTAAATATTACTTCATACACAAGAATGCACGGAAGCTGAAACCCAACCTATAGCAATATTAAGTGTGCGAAACATGTAAAGGAAAATTAATACTTACACAGCTAATTAAAGTTAAAAATGCCATTATAAAGTACATTTTTCATTAGAATTGAAATCCTTGCTAAGTATAAATTATATTTCCTGGTTTTGTGCGAAAAATTACAAGATGACATATTTTCAAAAGTAATGTGTATGTTGAAGGCTTACATTTTTTTATTCCAAATTATTATTTTCTGTACGTGGCAAATATTAAATATTTACTAAAAGGATTAATTTAGATATTTTTTAATTTACTTCCATAGATATTGAAAAAAAATGCATATTAATCAGTTTGTAAATTTGTATACAATATATTTTTTTTTGCTCTTAAAACTATATTTTTTACATTTCTTTTGTTTATATTTTACCCATGATTAAAAGCTTAATCACTGTTTACTTAACTTATTTGTATGCCTTAGCAATGTTTTTTATGTTCCATATTAAGCAGAATTAAATAATATACTGTTGTGGATAGAAATTTCCAAATATTGTGATTTACTATCACTGATGTTATGCAATCCATTTTATACGCCTTTTTGTAGTATTTCCTTCCGGAGCTGTTGCAATTGCTGTGACTGCACTGGGCGACAAAAAGTTTAGAATTTGGAAAGAATCGGGCGGCCGAACTTTGGAGTCGCAAGGTTTTCAGCGCGTGGCAAAAAGTCTCGTGCTGTTTCCTGCAAAAATTTTACTTCATTCTCATAGTTTTGGGTAGTGATTTTTCCATTGTTCTGCATTAAATAAACTTAACTTTTTAGAGAAAGCACATCTAATCAAGAGTTGACTGTATGTAATATGACTACTCAAAAAAAAATTCTCCACACGATGCTCTTAATATAACTGCATGGTACAATAATACGTAGATCAGCAGATCAATAGGGTAAATAACCTGTTTATTTTGCTTACTATTTGTCAGTATCTGCTTCTTCATAAAATTTCACTGTTACTTCTACAAACCTCAGTCGACGACAGCTGAAGTAGACATTAAGTAGGTATAATCAGCTGCTTTAGTGGTGCCCTGGTAACAATGCCGTCTGTAACAGTAAAAGGTCCAAGGCTCGAATACCATCCGAAATTAACACTTGCTGACTAATAGGCTGATTGAATGTATTTTATAGTGCAAGATCCAGACATGGTGATTATGTATTAGACGAAGTATGAAAATTGCCAGTCGCAAAACAGTATAAGAATGAATAGAATGCATTCAGAAAAAGTATCCAAAATTTTTCTAAAAATAAATAAAATTATCATAGTTAAAATTAGCGAAGATAATCTTAGTATACATATACAGAATACGGAACTTTCAGAATGTAGTGGAACACCGCTTTGTCTTTTACATTTACCTGTCCTTTTATCTTCATTCCGAGTCAGTACTATTTATTTAATAGTAAAATATTTCTTTTATACGTTGCACAACCTCGATTATACGCCATTTTAGTTTGATTTATTGCATTGGTGTTACATTTCTCAGTCCCACCATTCAAACATTTTCCCCAGAAATGGGGACAGGAGAAGAAAACAAAGGCACAAGACATCCCAGTCTGGTAGAGAAGTTGAAAACCAGTTCAGTAATAGAGAGGATACTTAAAAGAAAAAATATATATTGTTTTGTCTCCTGAGCAGGACGCCATGTTAAGGAAATAACTGTTACAAAATGTTAGGAAAGCAAAAGGCACTCTCGTTAGAAGATAAAATTCAAATCTTAAAAGAATTTAATGAGAATATACTAGTTTGACGAAAGCTGAGGTAGCAAAGAAATTGGATATTCCTATGACAACACAAAAAACGCTTGTTTATGATAGAAGAAAAAAAATTGAAGAAAGAGCTGTAATTTGTGGACAGTCCGCTTAAAGTAATTATGTGTCTAGATTGGAAAGATGCCTGAGTTGAAGCCATTTTGCTATACTTTTTCATTCAGTCTCGTGCAACCAATGTTTCAGTGAATTGCCCCATGTTAATTGAGGAGTCAAATAGCACTTCCATGAACGTGAAGGGAGCTCGCTTTTCAAATTGAAGGCTGGATAAATTTAAACTGCGGCAGGGAATCTCATGTCATATAATAAATGGTGAACCAAAAAGTGTTTGTGCTGAATCCGTTGAAGAGTGGTTCAAGAATTTAATCATCAAAATGGATAGATATGAGTTAAAAGACATTTTTTATTTTGATAAAACTGCTCTCTGCTCTTTTTTATAAAATTATGCTTGCAAGAGTCCTAGCTTTCAGAGATGACCAGTGTCATGAATCTAAGCAGATTAAAGAATATCTCACTATTTCACTTTGTGCAAACTTTGATGGTATGGAAAAAATGACTCTTTTAGTTATAGGAAAGTCACAAAAGCCAACGTGCTTTAAATATGTTAACACTCTGCCATTAGAATTATGAAGTCTTGTGTTCTTTGGTAGCATCAAATGTGCGGAACTTCTAAGACTTAAATATTCATCTGGTAAAAGGTTTTCAATCATTTCTTCATTTGTGCACAAGTCTGGCGTCATTGCATTGGCATCAGAGTTTACGTATTTACAGTTACGTATTACGATTATATTTTCCAATCCCCTGTAATTTCTAGCTTTCTTCAACTAGAATCACAGTTTCATCATCAATTATTACGATATTATCACCATGTCTTTTAAAGTACCACAGAGATTGAGAAAAGGTGAAAAGGACCCTTTTATTTAACTCAAATAAAAGTTAACATAAGTGTACTACCCGTTCTTAAAGGCAGCCAGCATTTATGGCTTAAATCAAAAGTAAAGAAAATTTGACTTAACTAAGTAAATGTAAAATAACCTAATGATAAACAAATAGAGTAATGCTCAAGTTGGCTCTGACCTAAAATCGGCGTGACAAGCCTAATGGAGAGAATAACGCAACAGCGCAGAATACTACTCTCAAGAGAACCAAATTAGCAACGTGACCTTCAGCAGTCAGAATGCACTCTGATTCTATACTCTAAATCCTTCCTTTAAGTACTACAAACTTTCTGCCTCATTTGAATACACGAGAGCCAGAAATTTGCATTCTGGCAGGAAAATGAGAAACGATGAGGAGAGTAAAGCAAATTTACATAGATTAACTGGTAACTCTACAGAGTCATTTTTACAAAATGGCTGAAGAAAACAAACAAAACTATGAGGCGAAAAAACAGCAAAATTTTACATTTTTACCATCAGTGTACCACCCGTCTTCAAAAGACAAATTTCTTGCAAAATGTAAAAGTTGCTCTAGGTAGGACAACTTTTAAGAATTAATTTAAGAACCTTCAAGAATGTGCAATTAAGAAAATGAAACTGCTCGGCAGACAAAGGTTGATTCAAATAGCTCTTAAAATTATAACTACAGGAAACACACAGAAAAATTTAAATATTCTTGAAGTTATGAATAGGATTTCACTTGCCTGGACTCCCGTAAAACCACAAACAATTAAAATTTGCTTCATTAAAACAGGATTTTCGAACCCAGAGCCAGGTGAAAGTGTTGATGATGAAACTGTGATTCTAGTTGAAGAAAGCTAGAAATTACAGGGGATTGGAAAATATAATCGTAATACGTAACTGTGAATACGTAAACTCTGATGCCAAAGCAATGACGTCAGACTTGTGCACAAATGAAGAAATGATTGAAAACATTTTACCAGATGAATATTTAAGTAGCGGGAATGAAGCAGAAAATGAAGAAATAATACCACCTTCTTTTCAAAATGCGATCTACCGCATTGAGACCCTGAGAATTTTTTTGGGGGTTAAATAATACGAGCGACAAAGTACTTCAGGAAATCATATCGATTCATAGCGCTTTGCTTAAAATTCAGAATCAAAAGACACGTCTTGCGAGGGAAAAAATGCACTTATTCAAGGTGATAATTCAAATAAAGGTATAACTTTTTTTTTTCAATTTTACTATAGAAATTTACCTTCTTATGATTTTAAAAATATTAAATTTGTATTAATATCATTTTTTAAACATTGATTGCGAAAAATGTTTTTAATTATTTAACTGTTTAAGATAATAACATTAATTGGAAATTTATTTAAAATATTAATTTTAACTTGTTTGCACATAGTTTGTAAGGCTCTTAAGTTTAACTAACGTTTATTTTATTTTAAAACTTTACTATCATCTCTTATTTTCCACTTCCAGCCAGAATTAACGCGTAAATATGTTTATGCAAATTGTACTTGCTAACGCTTAAGTATTTAAGTTGTGGCTTTTTGCCAAGAGTAGAGAGTAAAAGGAAGGAGAGAGCGTCCTCTTGCTACGAGTCTTCACGCAAGCTGGCCATCAGTTACTGTCCGATTTTAAGGCCAGAATTTAACCCTCTTGAAAGTTAAAGACGTATTGTAGTTTTCCGCAGTTTGCGCACTACAGACGTAGAAATTTAAAAGGCCAGTCTTAGTGCTAGTCATCTGTGTAAAATATTAAAACTTAGCTCTTATTTAAATTTTAGTTAGTTAGTAGTCTTTTATTCTTTTACGTTCAGACCACGAGTGGTTGGTCTTTGTATCCCGAAGGACGGGAACGTCTGTAAAATCGTTAAGCAAATAAAGGGGAATTTTAACCCTTCTTATCTTTGTTGTATCTTCTACACACGCAAGAACATAGCTTTTAGTAAGCTCCCTGTTCCTACTCAGGACTCCAGCCATGTTTTCCAAATCAACTAGAAGAAACACTAGGTCCTGATAAGTTAATATTTTAAACAAATTGAAAGCACGGTAATAAAATTTGTAATATCAGTAGTAGGTTAGTAGTATCAAATTATGGTGTTAGTATGTATATGTTTCATATCGCAAATTAAAATTGCCTTTACAAGTCTTTCTCATTTATACGTCGTTTGGGAATGATCCCTTGAAAGACGTATAAACAGTGCTCCACTGTATTTTAAAAACTTTTCTACTACAAACTTTTCAGATAACAGTAAAGATCAAGGAAATATAAATATATTTTGCAAGATACCCAGTAAAAACGTATCGTATGGGATAATAACATATTTTTCCACAATCTGCATGGAAAATTGCTTTTATTAGAATAATAAAATTTCTAACATTTTGGAAAAACTCAAAATGATAACTGTTAGGGAACGAAAAAATATTTTTATAGGTGAAGTGTTCTTTTTTAATGCTATAAAACGTTGCTCTAGGGATTTCATATATTTAAAACATTGTTCGCTGGAACATCTTTTCCATTAATTAGTTCTTTGATACATTCTAAAGAGAGCGAATTTTAACGTTTTCTATAAGCATGTTAGTCATTAGGAACCACGTGGCGAACGCTTAGGTATGATCTCCCCCCAAGCTAAGCCGGCTTCCCCAAGTATTCAAAAACGAATCTATGCCCCTTAGTGTGATGCTCGAACTCAGCACGTGCGCATCCCATTGTGCTGAGAGCGAGTGCACCAAACCAGATCCGTGCATGCATAATTTTTCACCTGAGGCGAAGAGGCTAATTCGCGCCCCTAGATGCAGTGGAACTTTCTGGTCATTTGATGGTAGCAGTAATAATAAAAACAAAAAAAATTAATAAACGAGGGAAAAAGAAATGCATAATATACACGCACAGTACAAGTTAGCCATGTATCTATACACCTTTACATTCATTGAAGGTAACTATTTCAAATCATAATATTATAAATCTTACAATAATATTTAATCACAGTTTTAATTTTTCGAAAAAATAACCAATAATAAAAGCTTTGGAGTGACAAAAGTGTTGGATATAACAATAAAAATTTCTTTTTTGATAAATAGCATATAACTTTGAAATAATATACTAGTAAATATAATACTAAATAGAAATAAATACTAATAATTTGAAATAATACTCATATTAATGTAATTAGTATAAGGAATATTGCACAAATTTTTCAAGCACTATCAATAACCTAATTTTTCTTGCTTTTAACGAAGAAAACTCATCAATATTTTTTCTTAAATCTACTTGATCACTTAAAAAAATGAAAATATTTAAATTTTTTCTTCACCTAATTAAGAGCTTATCTTCTTTTGTTACTTTTTATTTACTGAAGCTTCTTTCGCAACTACCAACAGTAGATGACAACATTAATAGTATTATTAACGCTGCTTCGAAATTTGGATAGGATTGAACTTAAAACTATATTCGCGAATTGCTTTTAAAGATATAAGCTTGTATCTGTTTTAATGTCCGGAATTATTATTGAAGTAGCAAAGTTTTTAAAACTAGATATTTCTCGGTGAAGTTCTTCACCATTTATATTATTCGGATATTTAAGTGCTAAATTAAATTTTTACTCTAAAAATTAAACAGCTGCTCTTAAATTACTTAAATCTAATGACATTAATATTTCACCAGTTAAAAACTGACAGATGGAACTTATTTCTTTTAATTTTTCGCATTTGCATTTCAGTTAAAACATCTAGCACTTCTTTAATAATCTACTATGAAAAATATATTTTTTTATAAAAAATCGTTTTCTTATCAATTGGTTCTCGAGAATCTGAAAAGACATAATCGCGTTATTAAATTTGCGGCTGCGGTTTTATACTCTTACACATTCTGATTGAGCGGCTTGTTTTACGTTTTCTATTTTTTTCAGTATTTCCACGTGAAAATTTAACATTGATTAAAAATTTAACATTACTATTATTTTCGCTCCAATGCAATGACTTATCCTTTGGTATCATATCTGTTAATTATTGATATTATTAGGTTAAGTAGATACAGTTCTTTAACAATATAAATAATAACATGCTTCAATGAAATAGCACGGCCGTAAAGTAATATTTTTATGTACTTCCGTTCTCATCATGTTTCTACATTATAAGCACAGTTTTAAAATTAATAACATATAATAATACTTACTAACCATGTCCCGTCAATCAGCCTAGATGGCTTCAATGGGTTTAAATTCCTGGGTATGATACAGAGGTTGTTCGCACTTTTTTAGACGATTTTCATTGTATTTACAGAAATATTTTAGCTATAATTCGTGTGTTCTCTATCACATTCATTTGCTTCTCTTTCTTTACGCTTCAATCTTTCCAAAACTTTAAAAATTTCTTAACTTTTAAAAATTTTTCAAGACAGAAACCTACAAGTTTAAAAGCATATTTCTATTTCTGCTACATCAGAAATACGGAATCAAACCAAACTGTTTAAAACATGTTCTTTAATCTCAGTGTGAGTTATATTAGAATTAGCCAAAACGGCGTGTCAAAATTTTAGATCTCCTTTTTTATTTCTTTGCTACAATTAATTCATTATAAACAACTGACCAACTCTAATAAAAGTACTCATGATCCATCTATATCTTTACATTCCATTCTTAGCAAAGAATCGTAAGACAGACTAGTATGCCAATTTCGCAATCTGTCCAACAACATGCATAACTGTTCCAAAAATAACAATAAGCGAAACTAACTGTCCAGTTCCTGACATATTAAATATGGGTACAAGAACGCAAAACCTGGAATCCCGTGTCTCGTTCATTGACAAATTTAGCACACAACAAATGAAGGAAAATGTTAATAGCACGTCACATTTTATCTTTAAATATCCTTACTTATTCTCCTGAATACTAGTTTCGTGGACCTTTGTGCGTTAGATCTACTATGCTGCAACTGACTATACGCATTTGCGTCAGCGTTAGTGGACTTTGGAAAGCTTGTAAGGTTTATCCTAATTTTATTAAAAGTTATTTTGAGTTATGCCCCTTTTATATCTATTCTAATTTCAGCTTACAATTTCCTACCAGAATGTAATTTCAGAAACGCAGTTAATAGAAATCAGTAAGAGTACTATTTAAGGCGATGTTTCGCCGATTTCGCCAGAAAGAGTCTGATTTTCCTGACTCCCGCGCGTTTGCCTTTTGACTACGTTCTCTCTGAGCTATTACGCTTGTCCATACTTCAGGCCCTTGCTTGGCTTCGCTGATTGAATTAATACTTAGGGGCCAACTACCTAGAATTCTGATAGGTTCGGCTATACTTTCAGATAGCTTTAGTTAAGTTTGTTTAGTTTAAATTCATAATTATTTAAGTTCAAACCCAAGTGGAGGCTTTGTGTATACTCCGAGTTAGGAGTTGATTGTAATTATTCTGAGAAATAAAGGATAGTTAACCCTTCTTAATCCTTACGTGTTTCTTAAGCGATTATTTGCTTCTTTGTGGGGTTCTAAGATTGGAGATTGAAATTAAATAAGTAAAACCCCACATTTGGCCCCCGGAGTTGTTCTTAACGAACTATGCCGCTAGGTACTGAAGATGTCTCTTTGACCTCTCCCACCTTTCAGTTCCCTCAGCCACAACCAAACCCCATGGAGGGATTCGGATTTATTGTGCAAACTATGAGAACGGCGATGAAGCCAACAGCAACTTTTCATGGAAGAGGATCCATAATGATCTTCCTGGAGCAGCTGGATCTACACTTCACGTTATATCATGTCAACCAGCCACAAAGAATTATCATTGCTACGACGAATTTAAAAGGCTAAGCCCTCAGCTGGTGCAAGAACATCGGCAAGAGTTTATTGGGGGATCCAGGATCCGAAACTCATACATGGGAATATTTTAAAAATTCCCTATTGAAAGCATTAACAGTTGTAAGAGACCGCGCAGGACTGGAATAAGAATTATTCAGTAAATATCAAACTAATTTCGACGAATTAACAGATTTTATCTTAAGGAAGATCCACATTGTCAAGTTGTTATATGGAAAAAGAACAAGGAAATCATCGAAATAATTTTGCCGCGGTTGCTTCCGTCAATTCAAGATTTTCTTGAAGTTAGAAATCCGCAAATGCTGGAAAGCTTATTCGAACTAGCTGTCAAATTTCAGAGTAGGCGAACGGCCGAAAACACGCGTGCGAACAGTTTTAGGCAGTATTCAAAATTTCACGCCCAGACGAAGCCTCAAGGTCAGCAAAATTCCTATCCGCAAGAGGGGAAGGTAGCAAAGCCAAATAAGAATAAAGCTGGTCAGACTAAAGAATGGGGAAATAAAAAGCAGTTGAACTAAGGGGTTGAAAAGAAAAATTTAAACTAGTCACGGTGACCAGAAGGAGGGTGAAGTCACCGTGTGAGAAGATAAATCCCTCAGAAATGAAATTGATTACGGTAGTCGTACAAAATTTGAAAATCCAGACATTACTAAACGACGTCCCTACGACCGCCCTACTGGATACCGGGGCTCAATGCAGCTTCCTGTCGCAGGATTTTTTTTAAAAAGCATTTTCGCCGTTATAGACTGTTTAAGACAACAGGACAACGGGTGATTGCTGCGGAAGGCAAACAGTGTGTCTTCTTGGGAAAAGTGGGGCTTCATGTTCAAATAAAAAAATGAGGTCCAAAAAATAAACTTTCTCGTAGTAAAGAATTTGCTAACTGCAGTCATATTGGGGGTTGATTTCTTACGCGCAGCTAGAGCAAAAATTTATTTTAAAGATTCTACCTGACAGGTCAAGATGGACAAAATTCAAGATATAAAAACCACAGTCCCGGAGATGAAATTAAATCACCTCGAAGAAGGATAAAAAAAAATTCAAGAATTGGTAAGAACTTTTTCTCAATTATTTGATGAAAAACCTGGCTTCTGCCAGATTGTCTCACATAGCATTGATACTGGTAGTAAGCCCCCAGCTCATTCAAAACCGTATAGATACGATCGAGTAAAGGAAATCATTCTCGAGCCACACATTAAGAAAATCCTCGAGAATAAGATAATTACGCCAAGTACCAGCCCTACGCTAGTCCTGTAGAAAGAAGAATGGACTGCCACCCGCAAATCCGAACGCATGGAGATTCGCAATTGATTACCGAAAATTAAATAGCATAAGGAATACTCCACATCCCCTTCCGATAATAGACGAAATTGTAAGAAAAATTCGGTCGACTAGCTATATGACCACTTTAGACCTGACGTCAGGCTATTTTCAAATTGCAGTAAAACCCGAGGATGTCGAAAAAACAGCTTTTATTACAAAGTCAGGCGTGTATGCCTTTTTGAGAATGCCGTTTGGCTTAAATGGAGCTCCGGCTACATTTCAAAAAGTCATGGATATTGTTTTAAGGCCAGTCTTGCACAAAAGTACAGTCATCTATCTCGATGATATTATTGTGACAAGCGAAACCCTAGAGCAGAGATTCGCAAATTTTTTCTTGCATCGACCCCTTTTAAAGGAATGATTTTCTTCATCGACCCCCTTGCATCTTTCTAAATAATTAACAGTATACAACTTAATCATAACACAAATAACTGCACATAAATAACTTAAAAGATAAAAAATAGTTTATTATATTTATGTTTAATTATTTTTTGTACTATTTTTATTTTTAATTTTACAAATATATGCAAGCTATCACACTCAAAATCACAGATTCCAATTGCACAAAAGTTCCATTATAATCAATATACTGGCTGCGCTTCATGTATTGATGCAATTCTTTTTAAATATTTGATATAAAAATCGCTTATTTTACATTTTAAATCACCTCGATGAAAAAGATTCAAATTGTTTCTTGTTTCCATTCTTCGTATTTTTGTTATTGTATTTTTCTGTGTTTTTGCATTTCCCTGTTTTACATTGCATGTAACGCGTAAAAAACTTAACATATTTAGAAAATATTTTAAATAATTTTAGTCTATTTTTTCTTATATTTATTTTATACAATTTCCCCCTAGTATATGACACAGCTTTTTATCATTAAACACTTGACTATTCTTTTTTTTGGGGGGGGGGATCGATGGGAACATGATTATCATCAGTGTATCATGAACCACTGCAGGTGCATATTCAGGTATCGACCCCTTTATCAGCACGGCCTCCTTTTAAAATTTCATGGACCCTCAAGGGGTCAATACTGACCCCATTGGGAACCCCTGAGCTATGTAATAACTTCGTAATCTCTTGAAATAAATGAGTACTTATATGAGTTATTATCGTTCAAGCTCCAACGAATTTCAAAACGCAAATGTACTTTCAACCTAAGTGCAAGCTCGTTAAATAGTAAAATATCAGGAACATGTTTGGACTTGATCATGAATTCGTTCGTGTTAAATCGCGTAAGCGTCAAATAGAGAACAAGTCAAAACGCGCCTGAAAGACGTACGCTCGAACTCATTATCTTGCACAAACTTGTTCACACAGACTTCATCTTCACTTCATCTTCATCCACACTTCATCTTGTACGAACTTGAGACTTTACATTACTACAACAATGCCATTTCCTACAAAAATATTAATTATTCTTAGTACACGTAACACAACATAAACAATACAGTACCTACCTATCTTGAAAGTTTTAAATAAGAACTTGTGTTAATTTAATAGGGGTCGACTTTTAGACCTCGTCGACCCCCAAAATCAGTTTTCGTTTATGTCAACCCCTAGGAAACCAATATCGACCCCTCGGGGTCGATATCGACCACTTTGGGAATCCCGGCCCTAGAGGAACACATTAAACATTTAGAGGAAGTTTTTACGTTATTAAATGAGGCCGGCCTGAAAACTAATCCTAAAAATGGCAAATTTGACGCCAAGGAATTGAGGTACCTCGGCTATAAAATCTCGAAAAACGGTATCGAAACTGACAACTCTAAAATTTTAGCGATCAAAAGATATTCATCGCCAAATACGGTTAAGAAATTATCATCTTTTCTGGGAATGTGTTCCAATTATAGAGCACTCATTAAAGATTTTGCAAAGGTAGTCGAATCCTTGTGGGTGCTTAAACGAAAAAAGACTACGTTCACATGGACAGCGGAGGCGAACACGACGTTTGAAGAATTGAAACACGCCTTAATTAACGCCCCTGTTCTTAAATTCCCGGAAGGGGATCAAAATTTGGAAATTGCAGCAGGCGCGTCAGACTACGCAGTTGGCGCAGTTCTTTCCCCAAATGGGCAGCCAATAGCTTTTTTAGCAAGCCGCTTAATCAAACTCAACTAAATTATATCGCAATTGAGCGGGAATCCTTCGCGGTCCTGTTAGCGGTGCAAAAATTCCGTGTGTACTTTGGAAGTGCCCTGATAACTGTTTATTCAGATCACGTGGCAGTTGGTCGCCTATACTCGGGTAAAAATCCTTCGCCCCGTCTCATACGTTGGACACTAAAACTGCAAGCGTTTAATTTAATAATAAAACACACTCCGGGAAAAGAAAATGTACTATCAAGAACGCAAAAATAGTAGAAGATTCATTTCTAATTAAATATATCTTAAAATGCAGGGCCCCAGTAAAAGTAATATCAGATAATGGTAGGCAATTCGTAAGTAATTTATTTGAAAATCTTTGTACAGCCCTTCGCTTACGCCATCTAAAAGTGGTACCTTATAGACCGCAATCAAATATTGCAGAACGCGTAAATAAGAATATAGCTAAAATAGTTGGTGATATGTTAAGAATTATCATGACCGTTGGCACAGCTGTGTCTATGAAATAGAATGCCTTGAGAACAGCAAAACATGATACCACACAAAACATCCCCGCAGAATTATTCCTAGGAAGAAAAATTTTAACGCGACTGGATAAGCTAATTTTCATTCAACAAAGACAGGAAGAGTTTCAATTGAATGATATCCAAAAAAAATATTAATGAGGCCATCAAAAATTCTGATGCGGCAAGGTTGAAACAGAAAATCTATTATGATAGATAAGACGCGAGGTCGAATATACGATAGACCAGAAAGTGTTAAAATTAAAACATTCCTTATGATCTGCACCCGAAAATAGGGTAGCCAAATTTGAGCCCAGGTTTGAGGGGCCGTTCATTATCGCGAAAAGTAAATTTTCTACGGTTTACTTAAAGGCGGGAAAATGGACAGCAAACAATTGCTAATATGGACCAGAAGTACTGAAGAAAGTACCGCCAAGCAAAGGCAACAGCAGCCACAAGGTTCAGGCCCAGTGAAAATCAAGAGAACGAAACAGACAAAAGTTCCTCTTCAACAGAAGCCAGCGTCGATGGGAAAGCGGAAAAGGCTCATGGAGAATATTCAAAGAAAACGTCCAACGCCAGAACGGAAGCCAACTATCTCGAAAGAAGCCACACGAATATGGCAGCCAAGATCTACGAAAAGAAAACGATTCGGCGAGGCAAAATCCATTCCTTTTCAGGAAACCAGGAAAACCAAGAAAAGATTGAAACATTCCGAGGAAAGATTCGGATACTACAAGGCAAAGAGGAAGCCAGTGTTCCAGAACCCTCAACCGACGAGAAAAGCAAGCCGGTTCAACGCCCAAGGAACGAAAAGAAAGGAGGGGCCGGAAGTGAATACTAGCCACTCGAGAAGACTGAGAATTCAAGGTTTAAGATCTCTCACTTGGCAAGAATTCTGCGAGAAATGTATGGAGGATTATAGAAACCAAAAAAGATAAGTGAAAATTTTCCTTGTTTTCTACTTTGTATTGAAAGTTGGATTTATGTCATGTGTTTATTCTCACACTTAAGCGATTATTCCCTTGTTAGTGTTTGTGGGGTTCTAAGATTGAACATTGGAATTAAATAAGTAAAACCCCACAAGCTTATTATTTCGAAGTAAGAGCAGTAAGAACTCTAGTTCAAACTAAAGAAAAGTATGAGAAGATTACTTAAGTTGAGAACCTGTGTTTTCTAGGCTAGTTCAGTTTATGCAGCAATCCGTTAGTGTACACTAGTGCGAGTAACTTAGTACGTTAGTTCCAGTAATAAATTATAACGTTAGAAAACTATATATATAATACAGTGAAACCTCAGCTATTTTTTAGATAAACTGATATTATTAATTCTTCTTTTAGTTCAAATGGGTAGTTTTTAGCAAGTATTGATGCAAGTGAGCTGACAGCAGAATTTCACCATTGGTGAACCATGTATAGTCCCACCATACTAACCGTATAGTTCCGTTCCAATTTCGATGAAGAGCAGCCCAGGGTGCGGTCCAAGGGTCTCTCACGCCTTTCTTTCTGTACCACGAAACCACATGAGGAGACTCTCGCTTCGCCAGTAATTTAAGTACGTTATACACTACACACATACCCTATACACTTACGTGCACACATTCAAGCCTTCTCCGAAATTCGAACCTGATCCCATCCACACGGCACCCAATTTCGCTAACCAGTATACCTGTCAAGACAGCGGGTAGTTTGTAAGACAGAATTCTTTTGATACTTCTTGAGTGTCCGAATTTAAAAATTAACAATCATTATTTTTTTAATAAATTTCTTAATTCCCTTAGCTAATTTGGCGCCCCTTCTGATTTTTCACCTGAGGCAAATGTCTCATTTGCCTCATCCTTGCCCCGACTTTGCACCGAACAGTAGAGATCCTTTTTTTTTTGTCCCTTGAGAGAACTGCTTTACTCGTTGAATCCGTTCCCGTCCTGGAAGCTGAATGTAAAAGCGGGAGCCAAACAGTGTTATAATGATGTTGTTTGAAAATTTATTGTAAGTAGTTTTTCATATGTATTTTTAGCAAGAAAATATAGGTGTCTTGCCTTTAATTTCGAAGTCCTGATTTTCGTGACAGTGTTTGATATTACAATATATAATTATGTGCTTAATAGAGTGCATGAGTGATAACGTGGGGATTACATTCCTGATTTATGGATATTTCCAAAATGTAAATGTTATTTTACGATAGGCCTAGAAGGATGGCCTTTGCAACAGATATGCTAAGGAGGATAGAAGACGATGCTGAATTTCTGAATCGCATAATGTTCTTCGACGAAGCATCCTTTCATCTTTCTGGCATTGTTAATCGCCATAATGTGCGCATATGGGGATCTGAAAACACCCACGAATACCCTGAGGCACAAAGGGATTCCCCAAAGGTTAATGTGTTGTGTGGACTAATGCACGACCGAGTCGTCGGGCCTTTCTTCTTTACAGAAAAGATGGTCTCATCGGTCGTATACTTAGACATGTTGGTAAACTTCGTATTTCCACAGCTAGAAGAGCTTCAGCCACATGTCTTTTTGCAACAAGATGGTGAACCACCTCATTGGGGTACCATCGTTCGTAGTTCTTTGAATGACCATTTTACAGGAAGATGGATTGGGCGAGGAGGTTCAATTCCTTCGCCACCCAGATCACTTGATAAAACGCCGCTGGACTTTTTTCTTTGGGGATTTGTAAAGGACAACGTTTACAGGAGGAGCGTGTCGAACATTGATGACCTAAAAGCCAGAATTACAACCGCAATAGACCCTGTAGATGCCGACATGCTTACCGGTACCTGGCGTGAAATTGAATATCGACTTGATATTCTCCGTGCGACGAAGGGGGCACACGTGGAAGTTCATTAACAAGGGTCATGAAACTTTTTGAGTCTATCTAACCATTTATGTTATTAATTTTAATATATCTTTATTATTTTATGAGTTATTAAACATCAAAATGGGTCCGGGACTTTATAAACACCCTGTATTTTTACAAAATACGTAAATATTTTACGCAATAAGCGCAATATAAAAAAGTAAAACACACGAACACAAGAATATTCAGTCAAAAAATACGAAAAACGCAAAACTAATGAACCACAGCAAAATCTGCGCCTATTTTTTATTCTTATTGACCGTTGAAACTTCTTGTGACAAGTTCTGGTCAAATCACAATTATATCAATATATATCTTTTACATCTGACAGGAACTCTGGAAACTAACTGCTAATCTTTCCCCTTCCTCCTCCCCAGACACAGGAGATGAAATCACCGTACCGTGTGACCACGTCTGTTGTGGAAACTACTGCTCAAAAAGTTAAATAAATAAAAATAAATACACGATGGAATCAATAGAAGGGATACCAGCGATCACAGTGCAGCGATATTTTTGCAGTTAGAATCTGTGATTTTCTTCTTGGCAACTTGTTTATATTCGAAAAATAAAAAATAATAATAATACAAAAAATAACAAACCATAAATCTAAGAAGGCATTTATTTTCAAAACTTTTATGCACATTTAGTGCAACTCTTAGCTTTAAATTATTTATGTGCAATTAGTTTTATTATGATTATGCTGTATGCTCTATATTAAAGAGTAAAATACAAAGAGGTCGACGAAAAAAAACAGTCTTTTAAAAGGAGTTTGATGCAAGAAAAGGACTAGGAATCCCTGTCTAGGATCCTATATTTTAGTGTCTCCAAAGTCAACTTATATTTGTTTTTTAATTTTATTTTTCTCTAATATACACAAGGAGAGTGAATACTGCAGAGATCTGAAAGAACCCTGCGCCTAAGGACCCAGACTGATTTAAGTGAGTCCTGCTTGTAATCAAACATAATAACAAGCATAGTTTTAAAATAGTAACATTTTATGAAACAATATATGTTTTTAGTCGGAATCTGGGATATTCATATTCAGTTTGCATTTTTTGTGCTTCTGATAACAGTAATATTTTTAGTGATTTTAGAAATTTGTGATAATTATGTTTAACTTGAAATATTTATGTTTTTAATCTGAAACTTGATATTTGTATTTTGCGATGATAAAAAATTACTCAGCTTTGCTCAAATTTCAAAGCGAGGCTTGAACTTAACTTGAACTTTGGAATCCTAATTGGTTTTAACATTATACATTATGTGTGATGCTTCTCGTCAGTTATAAATACCAAATCTTAAAACTGAAAATATATGTAAATTTTACTTTATCCATAACTAATTATGAAAATTTAATCACCCCTTTTATTTACAAATTAATGTTGTTTTCCATTTAAGAAATACATTTATATTCCAAGCAATCATACAGCAGGCAGAAAGTATGAATTATTCAGCTTAGAAATTTTTCAAGTTTTGAATTTGCTTCTAAAAATTCTTATCACCAAAGAAAATTTATTAACAATTTTAATATTGAACTTTAAATCATCTGGTCCAAAATAATAATACAATTAGTTAATAGAGACTTTTTAAATATGCAGTATTAAAAAACTATCTTAGTGAATCTGAACAGTTATCATGAAGATATTTAAGTCCTATATAAAATTCGCATAAGATAAGTTTGTACATAAATTCATTTAAAGCCAAAATATATATTTTACAAACGTATGCAAAGTGTATATGAGAAAAGCTTTGTAAAAGATTGGGAAACTAAGCTTATAGAACTTTGAAAAAATTATTTCTTGCTACATGGTTCAAGAAGACATTATATTTTGTTCACTTTAGTTAACCGTGCAGTGTCATATTTTCAAAAAATCACTTAGATTAGATAAGAGGTCTTCTACAGCAATGCGCAGTAAAGAAATTAGTTTTAAGTAATCGCTGCTTTGTCCGAAATATCTGCTGAAATCATTAGTAAAGAAATCGGCAATGAATGTTGTCTAATATTAGTTACAAAACTGAAGTCATCTTAAGTCATATTGCTAACGTATTTCCGAGCATTAACAATGGAAGCATTCTTTCGAAAAATGAAAATGTAGGTCGTTTTACTCTTATTTTAAATTGACACATTGTCAATTTAAAATAAGGGATTAAAATAAGAGTTTTTTTTATTCTGAATTTAAATTGAACGAGAATGGGAAACTCTGTACTGAAATTTACAAACATTCAATTAAAATTATAAAAAGCGTTTTTATATCACCTATTATGCAGAAAAATTAAACTACATTTCAAATAACTTCCATAAATTTAAAATTATTCAAACATAGTCTGATTTATAAAGGTATATTTCCTTATATTTGTACGTATAGGAGAAATGAACGTAAACTGATACACTCATCAACATTAAAATATACAGTTAATACTTAAAACATTGACTTAAAACTTTTAAACAAGGTTAAAGTACTAATGGGAACAACTGCAAAAAATGCATACAAATTTAAAAACTGATGAATATGTATTTTTGATTGATTTCAGTATGCATGTAAATAATTTTTAAAATATCTAAATTAATGATTTAAGTAGATGACTAATATTTGCCCCGAAGAGAAGAAGATAATAATCTGGAATAAAAATAATATAAGCCATCAACATACACTTACTTTTGAAAATATGTCATCTTGGAATTTTTCACACAAAACCACTTAATGTAATTCATAGTTCACAAGAAATTCTAATGGAAAATGTACCTTATAATGGCATACTGAATTTTAATTACCTGTGTAAGAATTAATTTTCCTTTCTAAGTTTCACACACTTAATAACACACATATTGGGTTTCAGCTTCCATGCATTCTTGTATATGAAGTAAAATTTCATATCTACTTATAATTGCTTTGCACCTGACAAATGGACATGCGGAAAAAGGTAAACCCTGTTTACCTAGAAAAACACTTTATGGTACACTATGTTCGTCTTTCAATACTGAAGGTTGAGGGAGAGTTTTCTTGCCACTCTGATAAGAAGACTGCTCTTGGAGAAAAAGAGATGCTAAAACTGTATTTTCTTTTTCACCTTTAGTTTGATAAGATTTCTTAAGCTGGATAAAATTCCTAATTAGAGTCACATGAAAAAAATACATTTGTATCTTTTTTTTATCGTCTGCATCATTTGTAATGTTTCTTTTGACTATTTTTCCACAATATCAAGATAAGATATCTGCTTGTAACATTTCAGTTAAATTTAAAAACAAAGATTCTAAACCATATTTTTACAGCTAATTATTTGTGCAACTGAAATCTTTAAATATATTCTGATTTTCATAAAATTTTACGGCGATAGAAGTAATTTTACAGCTAGCAAACATTGAGATCTAAAAATGGCTTCATTTTTAGAGGCTGAGTTCATCGATACAAATGTTATTGGTTTATGTGATTACGCAAAAGCCTTGATCGCTATCTGCCTAAGGGGAAAGATGCCTTCATGGAGAACTTTCTACAGGAAACTGGCTTGTATACACGTTACACATGGAGAAAACCACGAAAGCGCCCATGCAGCTAGCCCGTTCGCGAGATTCGAACCTCGAACTGAGCTACCAGTGTTCAGCGACCTTACCCCCCCCACACCGCTGGGGGGCTATAAATATTATTAAAAGAGTGTTTACATACATTCAGTACTAAGATTTATGTTTAATGAATTGATTTTCCTGTATTAAATAGCTCCTAGACTACCTACATTGTTTTATTTCCACTTCCAATAAGCAGTAACTCGTCACAAGCAAAATACAGATACCAACATCCACACGTTCGCCATACTGGATCTTTCTGGACGATCTTCCTTTTGCAAACTAACGTTACTTCCGATGTTATATTCGCTACTCACTCGAAACTAAAGCTGAAACTCAGCTACTAAAAACAAAGGCTGCAGAGACATCAGGTTATTTCAAGCAGTAGACTTAAAAAATGAGCAATGCCCTCGCAGGGACTCCAACCACGGACCTCTCGCATACGCGTCAAGCCTCCTGACCACTGCACCATGAAGGCATGCAAAGAAGGTGGGAGAAAAGGCTAGCATATTTCTAAGCTCTGAGGATTCAAAAACGGGTTTTTTTATTACTCTCTTAAGACTATATTCTCACTCGAAAGAATTAAGTGTGAGTAATAAAATATGAAGCTCAGATTATTTGGTAGTTAATTAATTTGGATGAAATAGATCACTTGATATGAATAATTCTCTAAAATAACTTCCGGTGTTGTGCTTCTTCCTCAGCCAGTCTATAGAAATGAGTCCAAATCAAATTTATGAATTATGAATGATGTCCATGTTATTCAAATCAAGAGGATTTTTATAACCTGATTAAAGTTTCAGATTTTTATTCTCTGACCAAGGAGAGAAAATATCAACTGTTGGATCTAAGTACCGGCATGCAATGTGATTTAGTTAAAAATTATTTAGCAGTCTATGTTTCGATAGTTTTTTGTAATGAACGGAAATGAATTTATGAAGCCTTTATTATACACTTGAAGCCTTTATTATACAAGAATATAGATTGTATTCTTGTATTATCACAATAAAAAGTATATTATGACAATGCATTCAAATTATTACCTTAAAAATAACAATGCCATTTAATTACAGCAAAAAAATGTTGTAAAAAATACGTATTTTAATATAAATCTATCTTAAAATCATAATTTTGTAAACCTTCTCGTATCAAATTTGAATGGAATTTTGTTTGATTTAGCTATTCCTACATGACTATACATGTATTAATAATATTATGCAACATTAAATCAAGTAACGGGAACAAATTTGATTTGTGTAAAAACTACCGTCACAAATAAGTATGTATTGTATCGAAATATGTGATTAAAAAGCAGTCAGCGTCCAGACTAACCCATCTACCAGACTAATTTAGAGGATATATAATATCTTTCAAATCGTTTCTGTATCCCATTGGCACAAATATTTATATTTTATTGTTTATATTCTGTTTAGTAAAAAATATTCAAAGTACGAATAAAAGCTGACAGTTTTTAACTCTTGTTAACCCTAGCCATTGATATGATCTACAGACTGCAATCGTGCAAGGAATGAGTTTCCAAAACGCTTGGAAGGCCAATATTGCCGTATTAATTTCAAACCAATACCTTTTCTCCTCGTTTTTTGCTCTCAAAAGAAGTTCCAAAATCCCTCTCAAAAGGTTTTAGGGAAGCCCTTTATATAGACGCTTCCTAAGTGCTGTCTCTCTAATGCCAAACAAACTCTGATGCTGGCGAATTACTGGCTTTTGATTCCGCGGCCTGAATGGATCCCATTGTCCGCCATGGCCCCATTAGCCTCTCGGAGGTGAATTCATCCGGACTCCTGACTAAACGTTGCTTTCGACGAGGGATTGATGATGGAGGGGGCTCTTCGTCCTCTCTTTTATCATTTATACGATTAGGCGACGATACTAATTATTGACGTTAGTCCTTGAATGGCGGCTGCTTCTATAGATTTCGGGGATCATCATGCCGAAAATAAATAACGCTTTTTCTTTTGGTTTCGAACGTTTGGTGCGGTAACCGCGGTGGAAGCTCCTGGCGTTCACTTTGCTTTTATACCCGTACCCTCTTCGAGGCTGAGTCAGAGGAAGAAACGCTTTACTATCTTTTTTACTTTATTTGGCTATGTCCAAATATTCCATCCAATAATACGCAAATAAAAACGTAAAATATATTTTTTACCCGTCTGTTTCCCGTAACAAAACATTGTATCTTCGGTATTTTATCAAATACATGTATGAGTTTTTATGCTTTTAATAGGTTTATCTTTGAACTAGGTTCTATTTTAATCGCATTCGAATTCTTCTTGCAATGATTAATGCTTTTTCCCACTCATTTTGAATTATGAAGAGATTAATAAATACATTAAAAAAAATAGAGCTCAAAAATATCTTTTACATGTCTAAAGAAAAATTTCTTTCTTTGTGCTTACTATTTATATCTAATGGTGTTTAAATTTAATAATAAATAGCTGGAAAGAAGAAATATACTACATATTCAATTTTAAAGAAATGGAGTTTCATTTCCTAAAAAATATAATAAAAAGTTACATTTTATCAATTTATGATATTTTAATAGATTATATTCTAACGTAAAACGTGCAAAAGTTAAGTCTTTAGGAAAATTTGTGAAAAAAAAAATCTGAAAACTTTTAGCCGAAAATTACGAACGAACACTACAGTCATAGCAATAATGATGACAGGAAATTGTTTTTGGTTTCATTTTAAACGTAAAGACTTGCCATGAGCTAAAAGAATTCGTAAGTACTTCCTTTATTGAATCATACAGAAAATCCGATAAAATTATCAAAATTAAGAAAAATTATCTGTACTGCCAAGCTATAAAGGGAATAATTTTTGCTTTTGATAGATACAACTTTCAACTTCTAGTTCACGTTAAAAAAAATGTGCAAAACATAGATTTTTCTATGAACAACAATTTTAATTTTAATGTCAGGTGGAAGCTTAAATCATATATAAGGAAACATGAGAACTTTTTATGTGAAATTCCAGAGACTTTTGGAATAAAAAACATGAAATCCCTCCAGCCTTCAGCGCTAACAGCATTTAAAACTCTTAAACTGGTGCTAAAATACTAAAGCAAGAGAATTTTTTATGTGTAATTCTAAAGATTTTTCGAAGGATTTTACAGTTTTTTGCATAATTTATTATATGTTTGTATTTTTATTGTTTCATGAGGATGTTAAAATGTTTTATGAAAAATATTAATATACTATATATTCATGTATATAAGTATTTTATATTTAACCAAAATATCACTCAGTCAGTCGCCTTAATTTCTCATTAGAGAAAATAAATTATTTAAATAAATTATTAAATAAAATAATAAATTATTTTGATTATATGAATTTATATATTCCCAAGGCCAGGATTCAGTTGAATTGCCTTAAATTCTTCAATAAGTTCTGAAAAGTCATAAGTCAGTAAAATTGCGTTAATGTTTTAACAAAAAATTTAGGTATGCAAACTTTTGAATGTGTTCGTGTAAATTTTCGGTGCAAGAAAACATTAATGTCTTTGTCTGCCTTATCAAAATAGTGACAAGATTTGTCATAGAATGGTACGAACATTAAATGTTAAGAACTCTTTTTTTTTCTTCCTGCCACGTATCATCCAGGGATATTTTGCACTTTACTATTGTGATTTATTATGTTATTTAAGTTTCCGCTTTTAATCAGTGAATCAAGAACAGCATAGCATTTTCTGACAACTAAATATATAGTTTCAGAAAATATGGAATTATATGAATTTGCACGTTTCAGCCGAAATCGATCTTTACCACAAACAAAAAATGTATTATTTGTTTAATAGCTGTGCCCTAACTTAGTTAACCATATAGATTTTTATGGCCTGCACAATATAAATAATACTATGACTATCAATACTGTGACCACTGCAAACATAAATCAATACCAAAATAATACATTGTATCCATAGTGTGGACACAATGGAGAAAGGAACTCTACGCGAAAAATTCCACGCGTCTGCATATTGATACTTTAAGCAACTAAGATCAGCCTATTAACCATTTGAATTCCTTTCAGATTCTTTCCCCTCAAATTTTGTGCTTTTTAATTTTACAGCTCTCCCACTTCCATCAATCAACATTTCATTTCTTTGCTGAAAATACCCAGCAAGTACATTTGTTTACAAAACGTTAAGTTAATTACCCTGATTGTATTTTTTTAGTTAGGGATCTATATTTGAATGATAAGCTTATTCCTCTTTTCAGACTGTAGAAAGTTTTTTTCGACATAATTCTGTTACATTATGGTAGCATTCCCAAAAAAATATTAAACTTTTCTCGTACTTCATAAACAAAGTAATTGTCTCATAAACAGAAAAGCTATTAATCAAGCACTATTTTAAATGAAATTTGACTGGGATGGTTATATAGCAGTATAGTATTCAATTCATAGCTCCACTTTAAATCGTTTTAATCTACTAATCGCTCCAAAACAAGGAATTAGTTCTACATCTACAAAAGTTCTTGAGTTAGTAAATCATGGGAATAGATAGAGGACGAATGATTAAGACCACGAAATCTAATGAGTTCTTTCCCGCTTTTATTCTCGAAAGTGAAAAACGTTAGCTGCATTAAGGTTGCCGACTTATGAGAAGCCATTTCTTCTCATAACGTATTTTGTCATAGTCAGAAAAATCAATTCAATCTTTTGAATTCTATTTGCTTACAACAAACTTTTCACAGTGAAAACAACGTTATAACCTTCAATAAGTTGCTTGAGGAACATGAAATGTGCTACTTAAACTCCTAGTTCACAGGTCAGGTTTCCTTCCTATCCTACTTTGTCCATCCCGCCCTACACGCTAAATGATTCATAGAGGGCTTAACGGAGGAAAACTTTCAAGAGACATGCTTATCCCTTCAAAATTAATCATTAGTAATTTGATGCTTAAATATATACCCAAAATTTAATGTTATCAATACTTTTTAGTGGAAATCATTATATAAGTAAAAGGTAAATTATAAGACGCGGACTGCGAAATTATTTTAAATGCCTGTGAAGCTTTAATTAGTTTTCTGATTTAAGTTCCAATAACATACAACTATATTAAGTACGAATAACTTAATATGTTTGTAAAAATTGTAATAATAGTATGTTTTTATTTTATCTTAAAGTCGAAGTAAATATTCAGAACGACAAGGGTAGTTGAGATATATTAACCTTCATGAAATTTTCCGATATTATATTTATAGGTATTCAAAAACAGCAGAAGCTTCAAAAATGATTTTTCAAAGTACTGTCCAATAGTGCTTTTTATTTTGTTCATAAAAAATTCCTTCATTTGTTCTCAACGCTTCACTTTTCAAAATAAGAAATAAGTCCGCACTTTATTCGTTAAAACTAAAGTTTAATATTTTAGATTCATTAGATTTCTTCATAGTTCGTTATTACACTCTAGAATTTCTCATGAATCAGTGCTATGATTCCAGTTTTAAATTCTAATAATATGTTTTCTCCTTTTGTTAAATATAATAAACTGCTTTTGGTGTAATATCAGAAAACGTATTTAAGATAAGCATTTTAATTCAGAGCGTTATTTCTATAGGTTTAGGCATGTTCCTAATTAATAGTAGAAGAAAAGAAAAATTGTAGCATTTCAGGCCATTGAAAAAAAATAATAATAGGAATGAAATACAAAAAACGTTTTCATTTTTGCCAACTTTTAATTACTTTAATAACAGTCCGCAGACTATTGCGTATGTGTAGAAGAGTTAAGGGAAGTTTCTATCTCTAAAATGCATAATACATTGCTTTTGTTAATTATATTGATAGGTATAAATATGCATGAAAATCGTAAATTAGCAGAAGTAATAAATGAAATATCATATTAAAGGTATTGTTGCAACAAAAAGTTATTAATCAAGAAGAACGCTTACATTAAGTAGACTGGAAACTGATGAGCAATTAACTTTTGTAATCTGAATAATAAATCAAAAATCGCATGCCACTTGTATTGAAAACTGCTGCGTCAAAAACCATGTCTCTTCTTTAGTACATGGCCTTAATTGCCTTCATCGAACTAAAATCCGTTTCCTGCGTAACTGAAAAAAAAACGGAATTAGTTCACTAAAGATATTTGAAACTCCATTTATTAACTGAACAGACCATTTTTAACTACATAAGTGATGTTTACACTGTACGCTGGATAACATTTTTACACAGAATGGTTATTTCTGTAACTGCGAATTTTCCAAAATATCCTTTTAACTGGAACTCCTGAAAGTGGGGATAAATTCATTTAGTTTTTATCGACAGATTCTTTTTGTTACCAACTCAGCAGTCTAATTCATAAAATAGAAAATATTAATTGTAGCATGTAAACTCAGTGAACAAGTCTGATTTTAGTGCAGAACAAGCTAACTCGACTTAATTATCCATTTAAAATATCATTGTTTAACAGTTTAACCGATTCTTTAAAGGAAAAAAAGAGTGGGAGCGATGAACTGAGCTGTGCTCTATAAACCCAATCCCTGAATAGAGACGGCGTCAGTCTGTTATAGGTTAACTCTATAAACGTCTCTTCCCATCTCCGGGAGATACATGTTTGGAAGAGGAAATGCAGCGATATCCAATCCGCCTGAAAAGGTTCTTCAGCTCCGTTATTTATCGTTGTAAATGGCGCATCTATCCGTAAAAGTTTTCGGTAACAAATAACAATTTTGGTGGCAAAAAAAGTGACATCGCTAAAACCGCATTTCTTTGGAGGGCGCCAAACCCAATCAAAGGTCTTCCATCACTCAGCAAATTCTATTACCGGAGGTGAGGTGACGGAGCGGAGCCCAGGGCGACGACACTCCAGTTAGCTTTAGTTTATCCTTATATTACTCCCTCCGATTTACGGTCCTATTTGTCGCTACTGGTGTCCACTTACGGACATTGGAGGCTTGTTTCACAAGGCGAGAGAGCACCTCCCCATTAGCTGCTATTAGGGAAAAGGGGGAGTAATGGCGGGCGGTCGCCGACAGATTAGCCATTAGCCGGGCCCCACGCCCTTGATGGAGGGGCTGCTGCGGCTTTAAATGGACTTTGATGGAGACGCCGGCAAGGGGAAACACTAATGGAATTATTAGAAAACATCGCAGACAATCCTCAGTTCCATCAGAGGCCGAGCGAAACACAAAGAAATCAAAGACGTGCGTTTTGATTTATTCCTGAGAAATAAAATCTCTCTGCCTCTGCTTTAGATTTGAATTAAATAGCGATTGCTTTCTCTTTCTCTCTTGCCAATCAATAGCTCTCCCTTGTTCTTGGAGAGGGCTTCATTTTGAGAAAGATGCAAAGATAAGTAGTGGAAAGCATGGGGTTTGGGTTCCGTTTTTAAAATAAAGGTTTATTTATTTTACAGTGAGATAGAAATGTAATATGTTTAATCACATAAAGACTTCTAATGAGTTCTACAATTCTTCAAACTTAGTTTACTAAGTCTACGGAATGTGTGAATATGAGTGGAGTATGACGAGATTATTAAGCAAGCAATGCGTTAAGTATACTTGAATTATTTTTAAATACATATTCAAATCAGCAAAATAAGTATAAATGAACAGATATATTAATTTTGCTCATGCTTCGAAAAATAAAAGTTATTTTTAAATAATAAAAAACTTAATGGGCATATACAGTGAATATAAAGGTGTACGAAACATACTCAAGCAGCATAATGCAAGAAAATTGGTTAATTATTAGTTCATGATGTTAAAGAAAGGTTTTCTTTTAATATGATCATTTGTAAGTGATGAATTTAACAAGTTCAGTGTGTTATTAGTATCTCTTTTAAGACATGACAAATTTCGCTCAGATCAAGGCTTGAATTCTGCCAATTCCGGTTCCTGTGGCTCTGAATTTTTTTTTTTTTTTTTTTTTTTAT
>KK122220.1:131427-183046 GCA_000611955.2 Stegodyphus mimosarum
TTTTTTTTTTTTTTTTTTTTGAATGAAATCACGATTTTAGCCAGAGTGCAGCGGATCTTAAAATCAGACCAATTCCGTTGTACATCTAAATTGCAATATTAACGGAGAATACTCTTGAAAGGAAATATTAATGCCGTATTTTATTGAGCAGTTAGTAAAACTGATATTGATACTAGAAACAAAATGTATGACTGACTTTCCATGGGAAGGTCAAAATGCATGGGAAAACATCAGCAGCTGAGGAAGAAAATCCTCCTCATGAAAATGCAAACCCCCCAAAAAAATTTTATGAGCTATATTCATTTGGTCAGAGTGTATTTAAATGGATTAGAAGCCAAAATAAAAATACACGTATACCTTAGTGCAAGAAAATATTTTTCTCCACTGAAATATAAATGCATATTTGTTTTCCTCTGAATAAAAATATTTGTTTTTGTTTTATCGTTCCCATGGACAGTATAGCAGTTAGCTGAGGCTGATTACTAATCTGAACGACAAGGTAAGGGTTTGAATCCTGTGTAAGGATTAGTTATTTATGTGTTCTTTCGATTTCCTGGTGAGCGTAATAGCAGACCATCCCTAGTGGTGTATCCAGTTTAAAGTTCTTCGAGATGAGACGGCTATATAACAGATTCGTTAGGCAGTTCTAAACAAGTGCGTGAGAAGTATGTGTCGGCCATTCAAAAAAGGGGGGAAAAGAAAATGAAATCCTAACTCTTAGCTTTTATATCATGTCTTATTATTACAAACTTACTAACCTTTCATTCCTTTAGTTTATGTTCTTTAAATTATATTAATTTTCCTCTACCAATTTCGTATTTATGTTAATTTATTCTTAATTTACTCCTTTTCATTTCATTTATACGAAATTTTAATTCAATATTTATTTAATTATCATTAACTTAATTTATTAATATTTTCATCTCTTTGTAATTTTATTTTTCGTTACTTATTACTTTAGCTATTACTTTATTTATTTATTTCATTTCTCGTTTTGGTCGACATTCTATAGCGTTGTAGCACTTCTAATTTTAGAAATTAAATCCTCGAAGTTTATTCGAACACTTTTGGAGCTTTTCATATATGAGCGAAGAATATATCTTTAGTAAATTAGGCAAATAAAAACACAGATGCAATAATAAAAGCAATAAAATATTAAATCTGTAGATAAATTACATATATGTCTTCATAAAACAAGAGCTATCTTAATCAGTCTGCTGATTACACAAAAAAATTACATAAAATTGATAAATTTAAGTAAAAGTAGAAAATGTAAGCACGGTTTAACATGAAAATGTCTTATTGCTTGAACTATAGGACTTTATAAATAGAAATTTAAAAAAATCATATGAATATCAGATAAAGAAAATAATGATTTCTTAGTTTATTTGAATAAAAAAACGCACAGTCACAAGTCACAAAAGGCCAATACACAACAGAAACATTTGTTTTCCTCCAAACAGCATGTGTAACAAAAAGTGTGAAATGAATTACGTGTATTGTGAAACTGTAATATATTCAAGAAAATAAATGAAAATGCTAGATTGTAGTAAAAAGCAAATCTGCTAACTTTCTTGAACGCAGAGCTTTGAAACTTTAATTTTTCATCCAATTCCAATTTATCCAAAATTTTATTAAATATATCTAACATTAGTATTACGAATTATCTGAATATTCTCTTTTTTTATCTTAAGGTTGAAAATAAGCTTTTAAGTAAATTAATACCACGTGTAAATACCTTTAGTATACGTAATATGATAAATGAAATTTAAAAGCCGACTTTGCCAATATCAACATTAACTGTACCAGTGTTCAGCTTTTATCTGGCGCTAGGATTAATCAATAATCGATTAACATAATTGATTTATTGATTATACTCGGAAATAAATTATTGTACGACATGCATCAATCAAGCAAAATTTAATTATGACTCTAGGATATAAACAGTTCGCAAAGCTTTATCTAAAAAAATTTCTAAATCAGCATTTCAAACCTTAATTCTGATTGGATTTTTAATTTTCATCGTGTGCATTTTTATCATTTTACATGTGTGCGGTATTTAACTATATATTAATACTCAAATATTATAACCAGTTTTCGAATACATGCAACTCTAACTTACATTCATAAATACAGCTCTTTTTAATAAGGTGTTCAGCATCATGGCTTTTATGAAAATTCAGGATTCGCGCCTATGAAGACTTGTAAATAAATCATCAGGCTCGTAAAGATAGCTTTAAAGTCGTGACTTAAGTAAATGAACATTCTAATCAATCTGAATACTAAGAAGCAATGACTTCTGATCTCAGTTTTTCATGCAGACTTATCCTACATTTTCTGACCCTGGTTGAAGGATAGTAAGATATTTTTTATCTCTTTGCTTTACTTTATCCTTTACTTTGTAGAGACATTAGGTATTTTTGAAGTAGGAAACGTGAAAAATATGCAAGGCCTTCGCCGGGAATCGAACCACGGACCTCTGAAATTCCGGCTCAGTGTGCTGACCATTACACCACGAAGGCACGCTACGAAAGCGGGAGATATACCTTATAACTTTATCCTTTTAATCCTGAATGTATTGCAAACATTAACCACAAAGCAAAAAGTCATAAAAAATACTCTATGTAACTTATCTGAACCAGAAATAGCAAATGAGCATGGAATGAAAGAGTTTACTTTTTTATTTATCTGAAAACCCATAACTACATTTTAGAATAAAGTATGAAGAAGAATTTGTCGAAAGACAAACTCGTACGAGAATAGCAGAGCATATTTAAAGCAAATTTTATTGTTAAGTACAAGAAATTTATCGGTAATTAAATCTATATTGGCTACTAAAAAAACGAATTTTTGGAAGTTACTTTGTTTATAGAAACAAATCTCTATAAAGTTGGTTTAAAGGATTGTCTTATAAGTATTCGAAAATTTCTGCTAGTTTCTACGAGTTGGCATTAACAACAGCCCGTGATATTTTCAAATTAAATTAAATATATGGAATGAACAACAATTATTGCGTAAAAATTTATGAACAATATCCGACCAAAGTTTTCTCAACAAATAATTGAGAAAAAGGTTTATAATTTTCTAATAAATTACAATTTTTAATGAATTGGATACCAAAATTTTTGACTTTCTTAAAATTTAAGCCTTTTTTTTATAGCTGTCATTTGCCTCATTTATGTTTACTAAGCAATGTTTGATACGTATATTTCATAAAAATAAAATTTGTTTGGCATTTTAATTAAAAGATCTTATTATATAAATCAAAATCAAGTAAAAGAAAGGCCAATATTATTAATTAATAGTTGCTCAATATTAGTAGTGAAGTAACTTACTAAAAAGCAAGTCGTCGCACTTGATTGGAATGTGACTGCTGATCTAGTAAGTAAGCTTCACTTTGTAAACAATAATATTCGTTTTCTTTTGCTCAAACACCGTAATCTTTAAACAACTATAAACTCCCTGTGATTATTGCTTAAAGATTCCGATTCGTTTTCTTAGATGTCATTTGATGATTTATGTTTACGGAGCAGTTCTTGATACGTGCCTTTCACGGAAATAAAATTTGATTGGCATTAAGATCTAATTATAGAAGTCAAAATTAAGTAACAGAAAAGCCAAGATTATTAATTAATAGTTTCCCAATATTAGTCGTGAAGTCGCTAAATAAAAAGCAAATCGTCGCACTTGATTGGAATGTGATTGCTGAGCTACGTTTTGAAGCTTCCCTTTGCAAACATTTCCTTTTCTTTTGCTCAAAGACCGGAATCTTTAAGCAGAAATAAATTCCCAGTGATTTTAATTCCGTGATATAATCTCTGCGTTACGCAAATGCAATCGAATGTTCATTTGCTGAACCCTATTTTTGTCCTAATTCATGCTTTCAAGTTTTATTTTCATGAAAATATATCATCATGTTAGCGGATTGCTCCATAAAATATAATGCAATAATATACACAGTCCAGTCACATTAATGTGACCACCACGTACTTTCCATGTCAGAGTTAAATAACCAATCACAGAAGGCAGGTAGCAGCACAGTGCAGTTGAGCGTATATAAAGGGTGTGTGAGGGCTTCGGAAAACATTTCAATCGTTGGCGTAATGCAGAAACGAAGCGATTTATCCGACTTCCAAAAGGGCATGATCATTGGCTTTCGGGCCAAGGGTGGAAACATTTCCGAAACGGCTGAGTTTGTGAACTGTTCGCGTGCCGCCGTGGTAAAAGTGTACCGTGCATGGCAAAATGGGACTGTCCAAAATCAGCGACGTGGCAAATGTGGTGCACCACGGGCCATAGATGACAGAGGCGAACGACGGTTGCGGAGATGCGTTCGGGCAGATAGACGGGCTACCGTTGAGCAACTGACCACCAAAATGAACCAAGGGGCTACCAAAAGTGTCTCCCAAAGTACTATTCAGCGAACATTGCTGCGTCTGGGCCTCCGAAGCAGACGCCTGGTTCGTGCACCTATGCTGACTGCTGTTCATCGACGGCGAAGGCTAGAATTTGCACGCCAGTACAGCAGCTGGACGTCCACTGAGTGGCGACAGGTTGCGTTTTCGGATGAATCGCGTTTTATGCTCCATCGGACAGATGGACGTTGGCGTATAAGGCGTGAAACCTCTGAAAGGAACCACCCTGCAACCATTGCCGGAACGGTCCAAGCTGGAGGCGGGAGCATTATGGTCTGGGGAATGTTTTCCTGGCATTCTCTAGGTTCACTGATCATTGTGGAAGGCACAATGGATCAATACAAGTACGCATCTGTCCTTGCGGACCATGTTCACCCCTACATGCGCATTGTTTTTCCTCAGGATGATGGCATCTTCCAGCAGGACAATGCGAGGTGCCATACAGCTGCCAGTGTACGTGCGTGGTTCGAAGAGCACCAGGATGAGTTTACCGTCCTCCCCTGGCCAGCAAACTCACGTGACTTAAACCCAATCGAGCATCTGTGGGACCATCTCGATCGAGTTGTTCGCGCCATGGATCCTCAACCGCGTAATCTAGCGCAGCTGGCCACGGCATTAGAGTCGGCATGGCTCAACATCCCAGAGAACACCTTCAGGGACCTATGTGACTCTCTTCCTGCACGTCTCGCAGCAGTCCGCTCTGCGAAAGGTGGTTATTCTGGCTTTTGACAGATGGTCACATTAATGTGACTGGACTGTGTACAGACTTCATGAACAAACTAATAGTGCAAACTATACTGAAAATTGCAAGAGTTCATATATGTTAGAACTTGTTCCTATTTATAGTTTATAAGCTGTTAGAGTTTATGCATTGTTAAGTTTGTAAAATGTTAGAGTTTATATGATGTGTCTTTCACCTTCTGACATACATAAATTTCAGTTCTAAGACTCGTTCCTTTTAGGGTTGTGGCTAATCTAGTTAGAGGTTAGGAGGTTAGGCTAATCTAGTTACCAGTTAGGAGGCATTCAACCAGAGACACAACTGCCACTAAATGCAGCTGAGAATCGGGAGCTTAGTTAATGGTTAACTCTTTCTGCTATTGCAGCCAAGAAGCAGTAGTGTTATTTCCGGAGCAGGGTGTTTAGGAGATTAGATAGAAATGAAGATTCGATGGACTGCCTAACTGTATAATTAACATTACGAGTCTAAACAAGGTTCCCCCTTGGTTTATTTGTTGGTTTTATCATTTGTTTCACATTGTTTTAGTTTACAAAAGGCTACCGAAACAGTTCTAATCTTTATAACGTAAAATTTAAGGCTGTCCTTATATAATGTCTTCCAAAAAATGAATTCCAAATTAGAAATTGCGAAAGTGTAGTGGCTGAATTTCGCTGCGGATGCTGGTGACAGTTTGCAAATGTCGTATGTTACAGCCAGTCACGATTGACTGTCCAAACTTAGGCGAATTAGGCAGTCGCTGAAGAAGCCAGCAATCTGAAAAGTTTGAGGATGGAGGTGTTTATAACTTTCGTAGGATCATTCTTGATAATATTCGCGTTTCGTTGGCTGAAGGAAGTCGAATGGCAGATAACGAGCGTTGTCGTGTTATCGGACGCATTAAAGTTGACAGTCAATCAAAGATGTCGCTCTTTTTTTTTATTGAACATTCGAAAATTTCCCGAATATGGAAACAATTCCAAATAAATAAAACAGTTGTTCGGAGACCTGTGGTCAGTCGACCAACTACCTCTCCTGAAACTACCACCCTCTCCTGAAAATCAGTATATTGCTATAATTGCCAAGCGGAATCAATGAGCGACTTCCACAGCTGTTACATCTATGGTTGCAGCGTTACTTGGTAAGATATTATCCGCCAGTGTTGCGCAACGAAGATTTCATATGAAAAGACTGTAAATCCGGTTACCAAGGGATTTTTATTTTATTATCCACCCAAACTAGAGGAGCAAGATTAATGCTGTGTCGTCAATATCTTAACTGAACTGTCTCACATTGGTGCAACGTCCCGTTCACGAACGAATTCAGATTTTCTCTGGAATAAGAAGACAAGCATGTAAGAGTCTGGAAAGAAGGAAGCACGGAATCAGGCACTCAACATCAACAAACGTCACGCATTCAGAGATAGCAGCATGATAGTCTAGGCTTAAATTTGAGTGGAATATCGTTCCCAGCTGCATATCTTTAAAGACTGTTTTGTGACTGATGCGCGGTAAGAGGACGAAGTCCTACACCCCATTGTATAATTCTATGCTGCAGCAGTTGGTTCTAATTTCCTCCTTATGAATGATAATGCCCGTCCTCATCCACGCGATATCGTTAACGTGGAAACCTGGAAAGAGAGGGCCATAACTCCCCTAAAACTGACCTTAATCCCACTGAGAGTCTTTGGAATGTCTTCGGACATGCTGTCAAGTGCACGTTTACCTCCTCCAGCCAGTGTCAGTCCATTAAGTCCTTAATTGAGGAATGACAATTGTTAGCATCAGCGACCGTTGTCACCCACTTCACTGAAAGCACGGACAATCACTGTAAGTTTGTGTGAAGGTCAGGAGTGATTACATACCTTATTAATCTAAGTTTTGCTTGATTGTTTTTAGCTTTTAACATCTTTTTGTTAATGACTAAAATGTGACACCATCATATAATTTACTAAAATTAAATATTGTTTTCATCTTTCTTTTATTATGATGCGTGTTTTCTTTCATGCGTAAAACATATTCCTAACTGTATGTGCTATTTGATGTTAATCAGACCTTTACTTTTCCCTTTTTCGTTGATTTTCCCCTCGCCTGCTTAACTTTTAAATGCCAGTGTAATTCCCTTGAATTTTTATCTGGGCTCACTTTTCCTGGCGCTCTTCTGAACTCATGCATTGCATCGCTTCAAAGCAAAGTGAATATGAATCCAAAAATAGAAGTGGCTTCATATGAATAAGCTTTTATGACTGCGTCTGACTATAGAAAGCGCTCTTGCGATTTTATCCTTTTCTTGTCAAATCATATATTCTTTGCTGGAAATCAGAGAGTTGCAGCAGCAGATCCAAAGGCCCAATCAGTTACCTGATTAATTTTGAGTAAATTATTTAGGTTAAAGTGCCATAATGCTTCTTTTCTTGATTTATAATCAGTCAGATTACTGCTTCTGGAACCTTCTCATATAAAATGCAGGGTTTCCCTTATTTTGCATAACAAATTTATTTTTAAGTTTGATACCTTTCATGAACCCCTCAACTTCGTATTTTCTCGCCAGGATGTAAATTTAAAGTTAAGTAAATATTTAAATGGGTAAATCTCTGAGTTTATTCAGAGCGTGTTTTCGCTAGTCAGCGTACGTTTCGTTGCTATATCGCTGTTATGTTAATAAGTCTCTTGGCCATTTGGGATTATCATCACGCCTGTTAGGTTTTTCGGAGTCAACCTGTTAGGTGTAATTTAACGTGCCAATCGAACACTATTCTATTTTAGATTCGACTTGAATTAGATTCTACATTTAAGTTTTCACCGCAAGTTGACGGTGTTTTTGCAATGCACGAAGATCATGCCTCTCTGTTAAACTTTGAATTAACAAACGTTTACTTTTCACCCTTCTTCTGTGGTGATAATTCATTTATGCCTGTACGAGAATTCGCCAGGTTCATTGGAGGATCTATTCTTAGTGTATGTGGAATAACAGAAACAAATCTTACAACGATATTTCTCGCGCCTTCTTAACATGTCTTCGTGGTGTAGTGGTCAGCACACTCGGCGCATATCCGTAGTTTGAGTTCCGGCGAGGGCATTGCTCATTTTTCATGTCACCCGCTTCGAAATAACCTAATGTCTCTACACTCTATGTATGAAACATTACAACTATCCATAAGTTTTACGCTGTCAGGTGTACCTTATTCATTTCTGCTTGCATCTCATACGCGCCGATCTCTTTCAAAATTTTAATTTCTTGATAAATGTTTGTAATTCAGATAGATAACATATCTGATGCTAGAGAAACCGACCATAAGCAATAGAACTTGATGCAATTTAGCATCTAATATATTTGGTGTTTTCTTTTGTTACATTAATATTTACAAGTGTAAATCTCATCAACATAAGAAATGGAATCAGTTGAAAATTATTTTATCAGTATTTTAATAACGTTTTGCAGATAACTTAATAATGTTTTATCTTTTTGGGTTTTATTTTGTTAGTGAGATAGTTCCTCACTTGTAATTACATAAGAATGTGCGCTATCTCCGACTCCAGGTTCTTGGTCCTTAATATTAGATTTGTAAATATCGGCCCGCTACTGCTTTATCAGGCCTCAAGTAGCGGAGGTTAAAATTTATCTTCCTTAATAGTGTATTCAAGCTGAAGTAAAAATAAATATTTTTAGTTCCTTTGGTGTGTATTACATTAGGTATTTTTTGAAAGCAGGAAGTTGAAGAAATGAGCAATGCACTCGCTGGGACTCGAACCATGGACCTCTGGAATACTCGTCGAGTGGGCTGACTACTACACGAAGGCATGCCAAGAAGACGGGAGAAATACCTTACAGATGTATATTTGTTGTTGTCAATTATTATCAGTGTTATAAAACGGGACGAAAAGTCAGCCAGCAGTCTAGTAAGGTTTATTCACTATTTAGATTTAACTGTAATTATAGTTATTTTATTAGTTTGTATGGTACTTATGAATGCAAATCTCTACCTATATTTCTTTATTTTATTTAAAGTATGATATGCTTTTATATATTTTGGTCGTTTTCTGTTGAGGTTTAAAAAGGAAATACAGAAATAAACACCGGAGTTTTTAAACTGAAATTCTTTTTGAGTCGAGTTTTATTTTATTTAACGGTACTTACTCATGAAGACTTTTTTTTATAAGCTGACAACAGTAGCTATTATTTTTGCTGAAGAATACAAGCGACGTATTCGCATAAATTTTTATATTTTTCAGTTTTAAGCTTTTTAAATTTTGATGAAGTTTTCAGATTCACAAGTAAATTTTCTAAATGTATTTTGGGGAAGAAACACTAATGGCTAAGCAATGACTTGTGAAGTAATAAAAGACAATATGTATTTATACAATGCT
Organism: Stegodyphus mimosarum; assembly: GCA_000611955.2. NCBI lineage: Eukaryota > Metazoa > Arthropoda > Arachnida > Araneae > Eresidae > Stegodyphus > Stegodyphus mimosarum. The sequence continues at coordinate 140,928 of KK122220.1, forward strand.
TTTGTGGTAATGTTTGAAAGCTAAATGCCAAATAATATGTGTTATTGAAACAAAGCATATGCTTGCCAAATGATGAGTGGGGAGAAGTTATGATATGCATGGAATTGATTTCGGAATAAAAGCGAAGAATGTGCATAATATGTTTAGTAACTTTTATATAATAAAACTTGTAGTATCTAGTTGCTAAACTTTCAGTGCGACTGAAGTAAGTGCAGGAAGCAGACAGGAAAAGGTTTAAAAGAACCCTTTATTAAGTTCTTTAAAATTCACAATGTGCCGACTTGACGCTAACAAACTACGCCTCGCTCGGGCGGTAACTCAAATAACAAGAACTAAACTTAAAATTCAAACATATTAACAAAACAGTAGAATTTCCTCCCCCAGGGCTCATATAATCCTGTTACCTAAAACCGCGTCGAAGTCTAGTGGCAGCAGAATAATAGCAGTTACGCCACTTTAACCAGCAATAAATACAGAATCAGAAGCTCACGCTACAGAGGTATAGTACTTGCCCTTTCTGTAACTTTCCCTTTCAGAGTTCAGTATTTGAACCTTTTCTAATACTGGCAGAAATTGCATTCTTTCACGCGCATATTTTAGAAATTGCATAAATTTACATATTCTGACATTGACAATTAGGGAAATGAAGGCTTATAGGAAAGAAAACATAAACTTAATTTAACTGGTTAGTCAAAATAAATATAAATGCCTACAAACTAATAAACCTATTGCCCAAAATCATCTCATTTAATATAATAGCTTTTTAAAAACATCTTCACTTTACTGATGTAGATTTTTATGTTATTTAAATTAACAGAAACACCAAAAAAGCTTAACTTCGAAAGATCTCAAAAGAAGAGCAATCGATTCGGATGACTGAGTTCAGGTGACCTGAGCTTCTCTCTCTTTCTTTCTCGCTCGCTCCCTCGCTTTATTCCTAGAAAGTCACATTTTATTTAAAGTTTATGGCTTCAAATTACACTTAGTGTAACACATAAGCCAGATACAAGTGATACAATTGATACAACTCTTCTTTCTCAGGGAATTCTTGAGGGAAAAAAAAGTTTTAAGGTGTGATGCTGTTTATCACTGGCTGAAGTTTATAATAACTTTCTCAGTTTGCTTATTTAACGGAAACAAAATCGCCTTTCGGAAGCAGTTTCCGTGCTTACCTCCTTAAATGATGCTTGTTTCATATGCAAATAAAATGAAAATTGAAGATTTACATCGCTGAAAGCAATTTAGATTTAAAAATAAATTTCATTTTCATGCAACCATAACTCTTTCCTCCCTCATGCCGTAGCTTCGAGAAACTACATTTTAACTTGAATTTATGACATCATTTCTTTCTTGAAAACCTAAATTTATGTTGCTTCGTTTTAATCAGGCTAAGCAAATCCTTATGTAAAAGATGACAGCTCCCTGAAATAAGGCCACTTAAAAAGGTTAGAGACCCTCTTCACTTCATTTTGGAAATTGATTCAATGCTTGATTGCTTTTCTCAGTTGGATATTCTCAAAATCTAATTTTGAAATCTCTTTCCAAAGGTTTTGAAGGAAAGCATTTGTCCATCAGTCGATTAATTTCCATCAGAGTGCCTCCTATAAATACACATGTACCACGGCAGGCATAAGGACGCGTATTCAATAAGCCTAAATACACTCATTAATTATTCATTTCAGAGCTGATTTCCATCGCCTGCGAATGAAAATAGCCCCACACGTACAGCTTAGAATATGGATAGATACAGACTATAGCCACAATCATGTACTCGGGTACTTGAATAAACATCCATCCCTGGAGCTTCCTCTCTGAATTCAAAAGCCCTGTAAAGAGGTTTCTTTCGAAAGTGACTTTTTATTCGTTTTTTTTTCTCCTCAGAATTATCATGATATGTATAGCAGGGATGAGAGAAGAACCAGAGTCGGGAACCGCATCTCCGTCGACGGTCTGAGAGCGATGTATAGAAATATCGCATTCCATATTCATCAGTAATGCCTGTCCGATCGGGGATCTACTTGAAAATTTAAACATGTTACGTAAGTTTGTAAATTTCAGTCGCCCTGTTGCCTGAATTCCATATTGAATGAAGCGAAGAATAGAGATTGCATTGGAATATGAGTGAGTAAATCGTGATCCTCCGGATCCTATTGAGCTCAGAAAGAGGATCTTGCGAAATTATTGCATCATATATGATAATTTTCGGGCAAAGAATGGATGTACTTCTTCTGAATTTATCCAACACAGCTTTTAAGGAAATTAAATTAATGCTAAGTAAACGAAATGCGGCTTTTGATTTAAAAGCAGCTGAGTTTTCTTCATTTTTGAATCTTACTGAATTTAATGACAGTTTCACTAAATTCAAGTTTTACTGAACATAAATCTCGGATAGAATGCAAGTTTGATCTCAGATAAATAAAAGCCCTTTTATGAAACTATTCATAGTAAGAGTGTAATATATTTTTAAGCAATGAAAATATATTTTGATGCCATATATAAGTGAAATTATGTATATGTAATTAAATTCTTTAAGTTTTTACAAGAAAGTTGGGATTTTTTACATGAAATCTGAATACTAGCATTCAGGATTTGTAGAAAAGAACTTATAAATATCTCATGCAATATAACTATTTATTATCACGAAGCGATGAGAAGATCTCTTTTCAATAAACAGAAATATCAGAAACTTAACTTCAATGTACGTAAAAGGCATTTCCAATGTAAAAAGTAATTTTAATGAGGATAAAATAATTTTAAAGGAGCAAAATATTTTAAAATCTGGGTGCATAGATTTTTATTCATTTCTTCCTTGCTGATGAATCAACACCTTTAAAACCGGAAAACTGACTGCTAATAATGATTGAATTTGTGCAAAAATTTCATCCGTTAATGAACGTGAGATGGCATTTCTTCAATATCGTATTTCTTTGCACAAAACGTGAAGATGATTACCTAATTAATTCTGAATGCAGAAAAATAATTGGTAGTTTTACCTTCCCCTGAAGATCTAAGTTCCTCCAGGAGGAAATTATTTTTTCCTTAACTAAAAATAAAAATTTTGTATAACTTATTAATAAAAAAACAGTTGTCAATCTTACATGTTGTTATTGCGAATAATTAAGCAACAGTAAGAGAATTGACAGTTTATGAAATAAAAGTAATATTTCCCTCAAAGGCATTCGCAAATTAAAAGTTTAAAAAAAATTCTGTATTTTGCCATAATTTACTTTTATCACTTTATGAGCAATTTATTCACTTCAGTCCAGTCCATATGGATATTGCCGTACTATCGCTGAAGTCAATTTATTCACTTTATATGTTCATTAACTTTTATTTTCTTGAGATTTCCAGTTGACATCAACTGCATCTAGATAGGTTCCTTTCAAGTCTTTTCTTTTCTAACAATGGGAAAGCTAATACATGTTTTAGCATTGCATTTTTTGTCAATGAGATCATTTCTACTGGGTGCCAAATAATGTTATAATCATATAATCATAATACATAATACATATAAAAGTTCTATTTTTAATATTAAATGCTATTTTAGCTTAAATTTACTTTTCTAATATAAGAAAAAGAACAGTTTATATACTCATCCGAGTGAAACAAATACTGTACTGAAAAGTGATAAGTGGTCTATCTGTTACAGTTACCTTCCTTAATTCATTAATTCTGAAACATTTTTGAGCTAATTAATTGTTAAGCATTAGTTAAAGATTACTTATTTTCTTACTATACATTTATATTAAGGAGGTGTAAGGTTTTCATTACTTTTCTAAACCAAACAAACCATTATTTTTTCTCTCTTCAAGTCCCCTTTTTCACTTCAGGGTTAAGTGAATAAGTAACTTCTTAAAAGAAAACGAAAGGAAAGTGAGTGAAGTAATTCTATTGATAATATACCGTCGTATCTAATCTAGTGTTTAATTTTTTTATCATTCTGACTGTCAATTTCCATTGTTATCTTCGGTTGATTTAACTTAAAGAAGGGCCCTTGAAAAAACGAATTCCAGTTAACTTACTTGATTTAAAGGAGTTTCTCGTGAGAGTTAAAAAAAAAGATCTACATCCAGAATTTTAACTTAAGAGCCTTTTTGTTGTACATATATTCGGATTGTATGTTCTGTTAATAATCTGAAAATTAGAAGCACTTTAATTCTTATGGGCCTGTATGTCTCAGTGGGATCTAGTACATTAAATTTGCGATTTTAATGCTTTGTCTTAAATTTGAAGTAAAATTGCTGAATTGAAGAAAGTATCCATCAAAGCGAGACGGGGCACACTAAAGCAGATGGTAGTTAGTTAGTAATGATTTCCCAATTGAAACTTTGTTTTAGAAGATATTAATTATTACAGATGTATATTGTGCGATGCCATTATATATTAAAGAATATTTTCAATTAAGAAGCTAAAAGTTTTCAGTTCTTAAGTTATAAGCAAAAATGTGTTATGTAAGTTTTATTGTTGCTTAAAACATCAATTTACTTTCTTACTCCCAAGAATAAAGATGATTCATAATACTTAAAGATTTCCATATGACTAATTTACGGTTGTCTCCAGAAATGGCAGCCTGCAATCGAATCCTTTTTTACAATCTCCCCTGTCTTGGCAAGCTTGGTGTTGAGGAAAAATTTTCCATTAAGCATTGTTTACAGAAAATGATGTCAAACGGATTCATTAATTTCTATCAAACGCCCCGATGTACGAATAATAAATTTGCTCGAGGCGTGGGTAATCAGGCAAGCATTTAAGAGCAAGCGTGCTAATGTAAATGAATCCCACTCCGCATCGGAGCCACCGCCATTGTTGATCCGAGAAAGCAAAGAAGTCTAGGACTATTCATCTCGCTCTCTCCGCATTCCGGACAGGACCAGTAGAAAATTCCGGGAATTTTCAGGTATTCTGAACTCGAAAAGCCAGTAGTGCGCTCCGAGATCCCCCGAGAGTCTCTTTCCTATTCCTTCTTCTTGGTGCAGCCGGTGTCTGCATCTCCATCGCTCTCTCCTTCATTCTCTTCCTCCCTCTTGTTATCGGGCTGCGGCTTTTCGGCGTGACGCGTCCCATCTTTCCCGTATGAGATTGCTTTTTCCGCCTAAATGCTCCGAAATGCGAAACGCTACTTTAAGAAGCTGCTGCTGCCAATGTCCGAGCTACCAGGACCGACGTAAAAAGCTCCCCCATTATACAGTTACCCTATCCGGGAGAAGAGGCATCCCATCAGGGCCGAGATCTGGCGCAGATTAGGAAATTTCACGCCGCATCAGTTCGGCGGGCTGCTCTCGTGGGATCGCCTCCCTATTCAGACGGTGCAGGATTACACGTGGATGACGATAACACGCGCCAAATTCCGGCTGACATGTTTGGAGACGCATTACGCGGCCTCATTGAAAATGCCCATCTTTTCACTTCAATCATTTCGAGGCCGAAGGGTTTTTAGACGCTCTCCTTAACACCCGATAATTGCGTTCGCTTCGCTGCTCTGATTGCTCCGCACTTGAAGACGGCTATAATTTTTTGCTTTCCTTTTTATTCGCAAGCCCTTAATTACATGAATCTTCTCGCACCCTTTTTTCATTCGAATATTAGAGTAATTGAAAACATGACCTATACTTATCTGAGGCTATCGGATATTCGATCATCTCGAACTGTCAATGATGAACATTGCCGCGCTGTTGACACTGGAATCATTCCTGATTTAAACTGTTAAACTTCAAAACTTCGAAGGGGTATTGTTACCATTATTTACTTAACGCTATTAATACTGAACATTTTTTAATCATTTTTAGTGAGACTTCTGCTTTAATAAGTAAAATTTTAGCTCGCTGTCAAAAGAAAATTAGAATTTTTCCATAAAATATTGGTGAAATTTAAAACCAGGGTATTCTTGTATGATATTCGTAATATCAAAAAACATAAAAACACTACGATGGAACTTAAATGAAATCAAACGCAATCTCATAATTTGGAAACTGAAGCTAAATTATGAGATATTATGCAGTAGTTTTGAGAGATGTTACGCGAAAATCTGTTTAGACATTATACAGAACTAGAATTAAGAACGCCACGAAAACCAACAAAAAGCTTAATTGTAAGGATAAAGAATAAAATAAGAATAAGTAGGGGCAAGTAATTTCGTTGATCAATGCTTTCTTAAATTTTTCCTAATTCTTTTCATCTATTATTCAGAAATATTTTTTACCAAAAATCACATAGAATCAAACAAAGCTTTTTTAGGAGCAGCTACTGAATAAGCCCTGCTTTCTTTCTTTGTTTACATCGTAATTTAAGAATATTAACTGAGAATACTTAAATATATTTTTTTAAATAAAATAGGTTTTCATTGATTAAATTCTTGAAAAGTAATATTTCCGTTTTACTTTTCATAGCAATACAATACATGTGATACACATACATGCAATTCACATAAATTTACTAGGGAAGGAAAGTTTCTTTCCTTTGCTAGTAGATTCAATGTTCTAAATATTTAAAGAAAAGAAACTAATACTATATTTATGTGATAACGAAAGCATACGACGACGAAATACATTTTATTCAAATTAGAGCATAAAATTTAGCAGTTGTTTTAGCTACTTATTTGTCAGTTATTACAAAACAAATAATTCGTTGGTTTAACTTATAATCAATCTTGCAACTCGAAATGTCATATTTATCTTAAATCCAGAAGTTCTTTGTTGAAGCGCAGTAACAAAACAACTTTATAACTGTACTCATCCTTCAGTTATATGGAGACAAATAACTGCAGATTTCATTTAGATTCCATCTTCTAATGACAGAAATATCATATACCCATCTTAAGAATCTGAATAAGGGAGATAGTTGGTGAATGATTAGAAATATAGCAACTCCACTACTGTCGAAAGCGACAGATTTACTTAGTTTATAGTCCCTTTTGTATTACATTTAAACTCACTAGAGACGAGTACAAAACGTACGCATTATTGGGCTTTTGGTGGAAAATAATCGTGCATTTTTGTTTGTTGTAATTCCATTGATAAAAACTCAAATGTGATGAACGAGTTGTGTGTTGTGAGTCTTCAAATTTTTAAGTAAATAAAATTTATGTTACAATGATTTTATTAATTATTCTCCTAAAAATTTTATTTCTGAGAAAGAAGGTAAAAGGTAATCATTGGGGCATATTTTATAAAACAGAACTTTGTCACTTTCGTTAATCGATTTACAATTTGAAATGTATTACCTGTACCGACATTTATTAAACTACTAGGTGCTATTGCAAAGTTCCTGGATGGTTAACGCCTTGTTCAGCACAGAGACAAAAGTAGATGATGATCGTAATTCTGAAACTCTCCTTCAGCATTTAACTTCTTGACATCAAGATTACAGGCAGAAACATCGCGCAAGAAAACAATGTAAGGCGGAATCATCGTCGTATAAAACACCGTGGGAGAAACAAACATCGCAGTTCTAAAACATTGTAGTATAAAACATCATCATCGAAAATAAAGCGCTGTTTTAAAACATCGCAGTAAAAATAGTATTGTGGTAAAAAATAAAGCACCTACAGATTACCCCATAACGATAGCATCTCAGAAATACGTTTTTCAGGCTTTCAAAATTCTATTCGCATAATGATTTGTGACCGCAAGAATCGATTTGCATTAAAATATTTTTTTAATGTTAAGTAGTAGTTTGCTAAAATGAAAGCATTCATTTCACACTTTCTTAAGCTTAGAGTCCAGGCTCGAACTATTCTGTATTTGTGAAGGGCAACAAGATTCAATAATTTTAATTATTATTAATCTTATGATCGAGCAACCAGAGTGACATAATCAGGAAATCTGGGTTGATGCACTGTTTTCGAAATGAGTAAGAAGAGACAGTTGGCAGTTGAGAGCAGATTCTGAACATCCTTGCGGCTTACTTAGACTATTCGGGTCTAGTCCATGCTCCGCAACTATCCGGAGTGTAAGAAGAGACAACAATCCCTCTTAAATTATCTTAAAACCTATCACGAAGCTGACTTGAAAAATTAAATGCAAGCAAAGAGGTACGGCCCATCAGCGGCCGAGCGGTAGAAGCCGCTGAACACTGGTAGTTTGGTCCGGGGTTCGAGTCTCGGTGAATTGGCTGGCTGCATAGACGCTTTCCGGGTTTTCCACATGTGTGACGTTGATTCGAGCCAATTTCCCTTAAACGACCTCCACGGGCATCCCTCCCTTTCCGTGTGGTGCCGGAAAAGGCGGAACACGCAGTAAGAAAAAAGCAAAGAGGTATTGCATACTACGTGATAAATGCTAATACTCAACAGCAAGCTGAATCTGAAACTTATTCTCAAAGCTCTACAAATTCAGAAAAGTCTACAAGCACTTTACCTGAAATTGAAATCCCTCTCCAAGATGAAATGTTAAATTTTGCAAATCGTAACTAAACTACGAAGAAGGAAAACTTAGTTGTCTTAAAATAACTTTATAACTTTATAACTTAACTAACTCAACAGTAAAGTACGTATTTTCAAGTTCTTCATTTTGCAATGAAAGTATGAACAGAAAATTTAAGTATCCATTGTTATATGAATATTCTTTTCTGGCTTATTCTAAAATTCAAGAAGGAGTACATTGTAAATATTGCATAATATTCACCAAGAGATGTACAGGCCAATAAAATAATCAAACTTTTGCAATTGCAAAAAGTCTAACGAAAATTCTCTGCTCTGATAATTTGACAATTTTAAAAATATCGTTTTTGGTCATAAGCAAACCGTTGTTCATCCGATTGAAATCGTCAGCTTTCATCAAGCTAAAGATAGTGGAAGAAAGTTTATTCCTATAACAAAAAAGAGTGATCTTTTGTAGGAAAAATGGATTTCCATTAAGAAGTCTTCTTGATTCTGGGCAAATGAATGTAAATTTTGATAATGCTGAATCTCATAAGAATTGAAAAAACTTTGCCAAATCCTCAGCTATCGAGTAAATGCTGGAAATGGCATATTTAAAAGTCATTTACAATCATGCATCTCTAACAAAGGTATATTTCAACAAAAATGTAAAATAAAATCATAAATGCTGTCAATAGTATTATTTTGAAAAAGCAAATGTTTTTCAGTTATAGCTGAGGAAAATGCAGACGTTTCTTCACAAAAGCAAGTATCTATTTATGTGAGATATGTAGAAGAACTTGAGAGAAAAGCTAATTTAATAAAAGTTTTTTTTTACAATTCTTACCTAGAGTGTTGACAGACAGAAAAGGTTTGCTAATACCATTGTAGATAATTTAGCCTCAATAGTCAAATTTGAAATACATGAGAAGTCAAGGCTATGACGGTGAGAAAACCATATCAATGCAATCCAGGGGCGTACAAACTAAAGTAAGAGAAAGATTTCATTCAACATTCTGTGGGCACTATGTTTCTCATTCTCTCCATTGGAGAATACATAGTACATTAAGTGCATGTTACATTAAAGATATTCATATTGCAGGGCAGTCATAGAAAAACATTATTCTGTTATGAACACTTGAAAAAACACTCCATTTCACAAGAAATTTCAGCAAAATTGTGACCGTCTTCAAGATGAAAATCTCTGAAAAAAAAACGTTTTTCCACTCGTTGAATGAATAGGCACGAATCTGTTATGCTTATGATGGAATTTCTATTTAAAAATCCAGAAATACCAAAAACATTTTTCCGACATGGTGCACGTTAAACGTCAATTTTGTTGTATTAATATATAAAAATATACCTGTAAAATAAGATTAAATTATAAGCTTTCTTCCAATAATAATTAATATTTCGCTTGGTGTAAATTAAAAAAAAAACTGCTTTTAGGAATATCTTTGACTATGTAGAGTTTCGTCCTCTTAGGTAGCATAAACTAGAAGAAAACTCTAAAAGACAAGTGGCGGATTATCGCTATGTCTTGTAAGCACCACAGAGACAAAGTAAGGGTGTAAAAGACTTTTTTATTAACTCAAATAAGGGTTAACAGTCGGCACAAATTCACGCTTACAGAAGTCAACAGTTATGGCTTAAATCAAAGATAATGGATAAACTAAAACTAAGAAAGTAAGGTAGGCTAACGGTTTCCCAGCTGGGATAACGAGCAAGCTGGCTTTGACCTCAAGTCGGCCTAAAAAGCTTAATAGTAAGGATAACCGAACGCTTCAGAATACTATTACCAAGAATTTCAAACTAGCAAACGTGGCCTTCAAACAGGCAGAACACGCTCTTATTCTACCCTCTAAAACCTTTCTTTAAATAGCCTCTTCTTTCTACCTCATTTGAATATCACGCGAGCTAGAAATTTCCATTTTGACAGAAAAATGGAAATTAGAAAGATAGGGCAGAAAGTTAACATAAAATAACTGGTTAGAAACTTAAACGTGAACTTTACAGTTTTCCCAGAGAGAACGTAAGTATACGCAAAGGAGGTCCTTAACGACCTCGTTAAGAACTTAAATCTATATTGGTAAGACTTCAGAGCCAACTTCTCACAATAACATGAGATTTTAAGCTAATTAATTTTAAATTCACATAACAAAGAACTTGATCCTCTTCCAAAGGCAATAGTTCAGCTTCTGAGCTCCTTCCAGATATCTGTAAAGAAAAAACTTTAGCAGAAAAACTCAAACATAGTACATTAATTTACTTTATCTCTTTTTAATCTTTCTTATATAAAAATTTCCTTTAAATTTATCAGCACTTTCAACTCATGTATTCTAACAATAAAATCTGTTCCCCCAATGCTGCCCAGTAAAAATATACTATAAAGATTGAGACAGTCACCTCTGTATAAATGGCACAACTCTACCACCCTGATCCACAACCTACATGTTAGAATTCAGACTCACTAGACCTCAAAGACACCCCACTTTCAAAACTGCACCTAATGTGGTAATAAGAGCGTACTTTCAACTTTGAGCGTTGGCTGGAGACTCTAAACTTCATGCACACAGCTAGCTTTTTACTTTTAACTTAAATTTCTCTTAATTCTGAGAGCTTGAATATAAGAGTTTCATTCATAAAATAAAAATGTAATTCTTACAATTGTGCAAGTCTTAATTTACTTTAATACACATATATCTAAGAGTATTTTTAATATTTATAACACAACATAAGACATACTACATAAGAGGAAATGTTTACACTAATTAAATTAGAAAAATTCAGTTGCATTTTACGTCAAGAGACACAAATTGTTTAGAAGTTCTTAATATTTTCATTCACATTTCCTCCTATTAGTCTATCAGACTAAAATATAATTCTTGTTTCTCGACCAAATTAAAAATGAATATCAATCACTGCAATTTAAATTCCGAGCTTCTTGTTCCTTAAAACACTGCAATAATCTCATTTGATGCAAAATTCAGAAGAGTCTAGCAACTTAATATTTCTAGATACAAAATAAAACTGAATCTTAGTAAGGGGGAGAAATTAAATTCCCTCTTATATCTTTGTTCTTTTGTACTCCTCCATGATTTTTTTCTCGGAGTCCTTCCATGTGGTATAGATCTCCGATTGCCTAACGCAGAACCTTCGACGGGACTGAGACTCTTCCTCTGTCGTGGCCTTCCCTTTCCTTGGCCCATCTCGTACTCTTGGCCTCTTCCTTCTCTTCCTTTGGCCTTGAAGATTCTCTATCTCCGCTACTCTCTTCTCCGGCTTACTGGCCTTGCTTCAGCAGTTCAGGTAACCCAGAAGTGGGGAACTTCATCGGTCAGCTTTGTGTCGTTGAAAATTCCTCAGCTGGCCGTTTGTTCCATAAAACTCTCTGTGTCGGTTCCTCGATGTACTTGATTTCTGGCGGTGGGACTTTGCGCGGCGCTGGACTGTTTAATTTTCTGGTGGTAAGACTCTTGCGCTTTGCGTCCTCTGAGCCTCCTTTGGTGGCTTGCCTCTTCACTGTATTCCTTTCGTCTTGGTTGCTTTCTTGGCCTCTTGTCCTTTCTCAGTTCTGGTTGCTTCCTTATTTTCTTCGGTTTATCCCCCATATTTGTGGTTGCCTGTCTCGACCGACTCGTGTACTTTCGAATTCTCTTTATCTGTGCTGCCGTTTCCGCTTTCTCTTGTTGACCTTCCTGAAAAATATCTTTAAATGTCAGCATTTTAGACCGATCACAATGGGACTTAATCTGATCCACATTTGCCACTAACTGTTTCCCATTTCTACCTTTTAAATAAACTACTTTTTCTCGAATTCTTTCAATTAGATATGGTCCTTGAAATCGTCGACAAAATTTAGCTACTCTATCTTCCCCCACAAAAGATAAAGGGGGCTTAACCTTTAACGCTTAACCTCGCACCTTGTATTTCACCTCCCGTCTTTTTCTATCTTAGGGCAGCTTCTGTTTTTCCCTTTCCACATGGGAACGTTTCACTGCTTATTTCATACTCGCATTTTTAGCCAGCATAAAATAACGAGATGTAAAAGATTGTGTGAAGAATTATCCTCAGGTCTTAGTTACGACAAAAGTCAGAAGAACGGTGTAAAGAACCCTTTATCCACTCAATAAAAGTTTGCAGATGACGCCACTTGGCATGCACAAAAGCCAACACTTCTGGCTTAACTCAAACAGGTAGGGATAAAATTAAATGTAGTAAATTTAGCCTGTGAGCCGTCGAGACTTCCTCACTTCTGGTTTTCTGGCTTCCTTATGCCTAGGAGTTGGCGTAAATAAGCCTAATGGTTAGAAGCGCTCAACGCCACATAAACTTAATCTCTAGTAGTTCTAGATAGCAACGTGGCCTTCATGCAAGCATAACACGCTCTATGATCTTTGATTTTTATTTAACTGACAAGTAGGGCATGACTTGACATACACCCCTACAAACTTTTGCAATTCTGGAAAGTACACTGTCTCACGAACTCGCTGCACAGTTTTCTTATTCCTAGGTGGCCAGAAACAGGTGAACCATGTAATTCGCTCAGAATGCTTAACATTTAACTCTCTGAGACAATCGGTCTGAGCTTGTAATTTTGATTCGTGCTTTTAGAATAAAATAAAAGATTGTCGATAAGTTCATAGTTCTCGGCTCTATTTCTTATTGCTGTAAATTCTGAGTATTCAGAATGATACAGATCCTTCAAATAAGAATAAATATTTTAAAACTCAGGCTCCCTTTGCTGTTCTTCTGTTATAGTTTCGTGTAAATCCAGTATTTTTGTCGCGAACACAGCGCATTTTACAGTATTTCTTTCCTCATCCAACTTTATTGTTGAGAGCGCATCGGCTACTGTGTTTTCCTTTCGAGGAGTATGTTTGATAATTAAGTTGAATTCTTGAAGTTTAAGGGCCCATCGAATCAATCTTTGCGATAAATTCTTTCCTGCGTACAAACGCCGTACAGCCGCATGATCAGAATAAACTATAATCCGTGATTTGGGAAAGTAAACTCTGAATTTTTGCACTGCTAGCAAGACTGCAAGCATCTCTCGCTCAGTGGCACTATAGTTTCTCTGTGTTGAATTGAGGGTTTCACTGAAATATTTCACCGGTTGACCTTTCTGCATGAGAACAGCCTTCACTGCGTAGTCAGACATCTGCTGAAATGTAATTACGATCGCCGATTTTTTTCACTCGTGGCTATGACATAGGCTAAATAGATAAATGTGTTCCTTCTAAGAACTGCTTGTAATATTGTGTCCATGGCACGATGGAAAGTGGCGGGTTCTCCGCATCAGTCGAACGGCATGTTAAAGAAAGCTGAACTGAACGCGGTTTTAGGGGCATCTTGACTTCATTCAAAACTGGAAACAGCCGGAAGATAGATGCAACGGCGTCATGTTGTTTGTAGATTTAATTTTTCGAATAATTTCTTAAATTATTGGGAGGGAATAGACAGGACATTAGGAAGTTTTTAAGTGTTAAGTTTTTTATACTCAACGACCAATCTCCATGCTTTGGGTTGGTAGGTAGAAGATCATTTCTCTTTTTTCTACGCATTACCTAGTATAAGGACTCGCGGTAAGTGTTATAATATTATTATTTAACACTTATTCTATATGGTTTTCAATTATTTATTTAGACCTCATTGGAGTTTCTGTGTCTATTGTATGACTTAAAATATGAATTAGCCTGGGCACTCGTCAAATAAATTTGAAAACTCACTTCCAGTCCTTGTAACATTTTCTCCTCCGGCCCCAAATTCGTTAGATCGATTTCCGCTGATTGCGACAATCTTTCTTATAGCTTTTTCATATGTAGCTGCAAAATAGAATTTTGAAAGTTAAAATGTGCCACTGCCGCCTTCAAAAATCTACCCCTAAAGTTACGGCAGCTTGAAGATTTTTCACGTCAAAGAAAATAACTTTTAATTGTTCATCATTCACTTGTATATGCAATAATACCTTTCCAATGCATGTACATTGCTTGCCTTGGGTGGCAATAACTTTCATCCCTCCTAAATTAAAATTCTATACTTTCTAAAATATTTTCGCTATAACGCTTCAGCGATAAAGCTGCATGGAGCTCCAGTATCGATCAATGGTTCTTTACGGACATTACTTAGTAACACCTGCGCAACTGGCAATGCCAAATTTTTACCATTCCTAGTTTAAATTACTCTTCCCACTTTTTTCCCCTACTTTTTGGTGACCTCCACTCACGGTTAAATCTTTTATTCTTTTATCGAATCTTTTATTCTTTTAGTCTTTCTAGCCAAACTGTGGTCTTCACTGAGGCGTTGGCTTAAAACTTTGCTCGTTTGGCCTCTCACAATACCTTGTCATGCGTGCTTTTTCTGCCTCGAGTCTATTTTAAAATTTAGTTGCTAATTCAAATTTTTCTAAAGTCGTTGGATTGCGGATCTAAAAAATACTCTTGAATTTGGGGCAATAACCTTTGCAAAATAACTTGAATAATTTCTTCATCCGGCCTCTTGCCATTATAACAAATTAAAAGTTTGAACTTTCCGTCAAATAAAATCTGTCAGGTCCTTGACTTTAATCTGGAATTTGCTAAATAGCTCCGACCCAAGCTTTGCCCTATCTTTGACAGTAGGAAACGCTTTAACGAGAGCATTTTTGTATTTTTAGATGTGTAAGCATCCCTTCCTGGTCCGCCAGACCAAATACATTTGTACCATGTGGAGGCCTGGCCTCTAGGTGCACCAGTGGCAATAGTAACTTTTCGTGCCTATAGCACTGGATATAGTTTAAAATGGGAACTTAGTCTTTCGAAAAAGTTCATTGCAGAGCTTTTCACATCAAATGCGACGACCTTTTTCATAGCAGCCCTTATTGCGTCGATAATAAATCCAAACCTCTCTTTGGGGTTAACTATATTCGGCGGAACTTGTGACGTTGAGAAGAGTAAACTAGATCTTGAAGGTTCTAGCGATATGATTGTTTTCAAAATTAGAGCGCCAGTGTAGAGTTTGGTCTTCTTCGGTAGCATAAGCCATACCGAAACTCTAAACGACTAGTGGCGAATTATCGTTATGTCTTGTAAGTACACAGAGACAGAGAAAGCGTGTAAAGCACTCTTTTGTTATTTCAATTAAAGATTATTAACAGTCTGCACTAACTCCTGCTTACAGAAGTCAACAAGTATGGGTTAAATCAAAGATAATGAATTCACTAAAACTAAGTAAGTTAGTTAGCCTTATAAGGTATTTCTCCCGCATTCTTCGCATGCCTTCGTGGTGTAGTGGTAAGCACGCTCGACGCACCACCGATAGGTCCGTGCTTCGATTCCCGGAGAAGGCGTTGCTCATTTTTCATCATACCTGCTTTCAAAAAATACCTAATGACTCTACAACCTAACGGCTTCCCAACTGAAATAATGAGCAAGCTGGATCTGGCCGACTGCGTAAACAAGCCTAATGGCAAAAATAACCCAACGCCGCGGAATACTATTCGCAACAGAATCAAATTAGCAACGTAGCCTTCAAGCAGGCAAAACACGCTCTTATCCTACTCTCTAAAATCTTTCTTTAAATAGCCTCTTCTTTCTACCACATTTGAATATCACGTGAGCTAGAAGTTTACATTGAGGCAGGAAAATGGAAATTAGAGCGACAGAACAGAAAGTGTATAAGGTATTTCTCCCGCTTTCTCTGCATGCCTTTGTGGTGCAGTGGTCAGCACGCTCGGCGCGTATTCG
Source organism: Stegodyphus mimosarum (assembly GCA_000611955.2). Taxonomy (NCBI): domain Eukaryota; kingdom Metazoa; phylum Arthropoda; class Arachnida; order Araneae; family Eresidae; genus Stegodyphus; species Stegodyphus mimosarum. The sequence goes on from KK122220.1 coordinate 157,008, forward strand.
AGAGGTCCGTGGTTCAAGTCCCGGGGAGGGCATTTCTCGTCTTTCATCATTCCTACTTCAAAAATACCTAATGTCTCTACAAATTAACACAAAATAACTAGTTAAAAACTCAGATATGAACTCTATAGTTTTCCCTGCCAGAATATGAGTCTAGGCAGAGGAAGTCCTTAGCGACCTCGTTAAGAACTTAAATTCTATGAATTACGCAACGTTAGTTTTCGTATCATGATGATGTCTACAACTCTCCACCCCAAATTAAATTCTAGGTAGACCATTGACAGCAGGCATTTTGGCCCAACTTATTAATCTTTTATCCGTTTTGTCACCAAAACCGTTGCCCAATATGCATAATCAGGGTGAATAATGTTATAGTAAATAAAAGAAACGCAGCTCACAAACAGGCAAGACAGACATACACTGAAGTCGAAAATGTTCACTCGCTTTCGAACAGTTAACCTTTGTTAAGCACTGCACATTTGGGGGTGGTTTATAATGCATGAAATATTTATTTTTAATATTTTGCATATTTTGCTTAGCTCTTCAGTGTTATTGCTCAGCATATGTTTTACTGAATTTAATTGTTAGCTTAGAAAGCACATCTGTAAGAAGCTGTGTTTTATTTGGTTGCAGTAATTAATAGCATAAATAAAGTCAACATTATTCTCAAGAGACTGATGCTCAAAATTTGGCTAAACAAGAGAGAAATGTTTAAAAATCGCATCCAGTTTCATAATTCAACTTTGTTTAAAGAATTGTATATGAAAGAAGTTATTTTTATTTCCGTAGAAAGTAAAATTTGTAATGCTCACACCTATAGATGTAACATTTAAATGAATAAATGATTGAGAACTGAAGCTGAATGTTAGATATTATTGCATTTCGTATTTTCAAGAAATCTTTAAAACTCCACATTTTTTAATTGGAATGCCTTGTACTGTAACCTTAAAAACTCGCAAACTATTATTTATTTCCTTTCCATGAGAAAAATGAAATTCTGTATTGGTGACCCACAATTAATACTCATTTACTTTTCTACTGTTTCGAAACGGAAACGGAAAAAGAAAATTAAGTGGTTTCCTTTATCTTCCTTCTCTTATACGATGGCGGCGAGCTCTCAAATTATCTTCTTGAGCATCTCAGGCGCCCTGAAAAGAATCTCGAGCCAGTAAAGAAGGCGGCCTTTTCTATAAAAAGCAAGTCTCTCGGAGAAATGTTCAATACGGGAATGTTCCGAAATCTGGAGAAGAGGATAAAACACCATTATATTAGTCTCCCTCGGAAGGTAAATCCTTCCATTCACTTTACGATAGAAGCTGGCTTGGCTGTCAGGAATGAAGCATCGAGTTACTTTAACTGTGGTCGAGGGGAAAGAAGCGATTTAGGGAGCTGGAGCAGGTTGAAGTCGGGAGCCATTGATAATAGTGGAGTTGTTGATCTTTTGTACGGGAATTAAGACCCCTTTAAATGAAGCACACGACTATTGTGTAAGAAGCTTAGCGTTGTCAGCCTCGTCCAGTGATTTCCCTGGCGGCGAGTGCCCCCTTTTCACAATGGTCTACAATTAAGTAGTTAAAAGCATCAGCGACTGTGGAGGGTGTCTGTTTTCATAGGCCTAGGCCACTCATTACTAATGGTTCTTGGCGAAGCGATGAGTCAAGGAAAGTTGGCCAGATTAGCCACGAAAATTAATAGATGCAATCAGAACATAGGCTGATTCTTTGAAGAGAAAGTTTGGAATACGAGATTAAAATTTCCGTCTGATGTCTCTTATTAAGTGCGATATTTCTGAAAGCACTTAGCAGTCAGAGCTTCGTTCTGTTAATGCATTTTGGTTTTACTCATACTGTTCAGTATTATCGTTTGATGTATTAAATTATTTTCTTCAAGTATATAATTTGTCTTCGGATGCAAACAATTAATTTCTTGATAAAACAATTAAATTCTCTCTTAATTGGTTGCTGCCTATGAAATTGCTTTGAAGCTCGTTTGTATAATGAAATATACAGGTAGCTCAACAATTATGCTTGACCTAAAATATATATTTTCCAGTAAATGAAAAAGAAAGTTTATCAAAATAATTTAAACTAGCAATTGTCAAGCGAAATTTCTAGCTCAGATGAATTACTAAGACACCATGAAATACTTCCAAATAAGAATTAATATTTATTGCCATAAAGAGTAATGCAGCATCAGAACGACAGCTTTTCTTCTGTATTCAGTCTCCTTAACATTTCTTATTTTGAGATAAGAGTATTTCAGACCTAATGTTCAAAATTAAGACTCAAAATTTTACCCAATAAGCCTACCTCTGATAATGAGGTCATTTCTAAGATCATTAATAACTATCGGTCTTGAATATCACTTCTCAAAGATAACCACCTTTACAGGAAGCAAAAAGATGCATCATATGGAATCAAGGGTGGTTTGATTGTCTTAGAAATCGTTCATTGCGCAGAGGCATTCATTCTTCGCTCAGAGGCAAGTTAATGCTAGTAGAATTAATTGTTAGCTATATTTAACCGTTAATTCTGTTGAATATAATGCTTTTGAAATTTGAAAGAGAAAGGCCTATGACTTGTGTAATATTTTGTACCTTTAAATGAAACTTTTTAGATCTTGAAACTGCTGTTATTTCTTAAAATATGCGTAGCAAATTGTTTTATAATTTAGAATAATTTACTTAGTTACAATATATTTCATTTGATTATATTAGAAAATGAAACAAAATTGAAAAAATTTTCCTTTTGTATTTAAGGTATTTTACACTTCATTTATTTATTTACTTTCCATTATCATAATTTTTTTCATTTTTTTATATAAATTCAGCATTTGACTTCTTCCATCTGGTAACCACACTTGCAAAAATTCGATCACTATAAGCGAAAGGTTCTTCCTATTTCCGAAATGCTTTTAGAACTGTCTCTGAAAATAATCATTTTCATATAAATTTTTTAAGCATTACCTGAGTTTAATCGGCCCTTTATATGAGTTCTTCAGAATTTGTATACATTAATATTGTTACGAATTTTGTACTTAGATAGCTAATTTTAGTAGAATTATATTAAAACTATGTTATTTCCCAGTGCAATGCAGCGCGAGACAAATTTTAAGGAAAAGCTAAAGTAAAAATACAGGATCACGTGCATTTAACATTGAATAAATGGATATCTCGATAATTTATATTTAAATTGAATAAATGTAATTGAACACTATGTTAGCTGTAACCGTAATTCCAATCTTTTTGCTTTCGGGATATTCGAGAAGCAGAAAATGTTATAATTATCTAGCGCGGTCGTTTAAAAACTGTTTAAGGCCGAAGAAAGAGCGTCTCAGTTCAGATGTTCAGTTAGTTGCTTTGTTGCTGTTATTGCGAGTTGTTTTAGTTCCGCGTGAACTGAGATAAATCGGATTAGCTTTCTCTTTAAATGCCCTGTACATTGCTTTCTATTTAACGTTTCTTTAGTAGTTTGAAATATAACTACTGATTGTATTGCTTGATATTGGGAACACTTGCACGAATGTATCTGAGAAACATTTCAGCGTTCTATTACATTTCTTTCGATAAGAATAAATTTTATTAACTTTTTATCGGACTTCTGCATTCAATCTATTACGAACCCGTCACTGTTTAGTGCCAGGAGGGGGCTTGAATGCCAGTGACAAGAGCGATGGAGGAACAATTAAGGCAATTGGTGGCAGCCTTTGCTGCGCTTCAGGAAACGATGGAAACTGGTCAAGAATCAGTTAAAGAAGAGATGAAAGCTGTTAAAGAAGAAATGAAAGCTGTTAAAGAAAAAATGAAAGCGCAGCAAAAAAAAAAAGATGGAAGCTGGTTAAGAATCAGTTAAAGGCTAGATGAAAGACGTTCAAGAAAAGATGGAAACTGGTCAAGAAAAGATTGAAGCAGGACAAGAAGAAATGAAAAGAGAAATTATCTGCATAATAGAAAACAAATTTGAACCTCTGTAAGGCAGACTTAACGGGATTGAAAATTAAATTTTACAAATTGATGGAAACGTTTCTTCTCTCAAAGAACAAATAGAAGAGAGAGTTTTGGCAGCGGAACAACAAATCGATTACAGTTTCTTCTTTCGAAGAACAGATGGAAGAGAGAGTTAATGTTGTGGAACAACGAATCAAAGGAAGAGTTTCTGCCGTCCAACAACAAATCGAACAACAAATGGATGCCAGGGTTTTTACGCTCGCCAAAGAAGTTGATACCTTGAAGAAATTCATAGCGACGGCTGGGAGCGATGCAGATGGTTTTAAATTGTTACCAATGCCTGCTTGTCCTTCTTTGAAGCTATCTACATATGATGGGACATATGATTACACTCTTGGCAAGTGTAAGACACAATTTTTTGTAGTGACGGAAGCGAACGGATGGAATTCCCAAGCTAAGGCCTGTCATCTTGCCGCTTCTCTGAGAGCAGACACAGTGGGTATCTTTCAGACTCTTCCCGAAAACCAACGGCTACACTTCGAAACTCTATCCGGCGCGTTAGAGCTGTGCTTTGGGGAGAAAAATTTTAAAAGATTTCAATAGGCTTCAATTAAAATACCGTCAACAGAAGCCCACGGAAGCACTCCAGGAGCTCGCCACGGATGTTGAAAGGCTGTCTCACCTAGCCTTGCGGATGTCAAGGACTAAAGAAGCACTCTGGTGTACGCCGTCAAATTCGAGACAGCCCATCAAGCAACTCGCAGAGATCGCCATCCAATTAGAGCTGCTCAAGTACAAGAGCAGTGGATCAACTGGCTGCTCGTTTAGATGATTTAAACAGACAAGTTATCAGGACTGAGTGTTCTGTGCATACTTTTGGCGAACATTGTCGTAACGGTGTCAAAATCCTGGTCTCGAACAGGGAGCTGAATGCAGCTATGTTCTGTAGAAGTGGTAGAATAACTGCACGTAAGAAGGGTTTAAAATGCCCTTTTATTAAACCACTATTTACAGCCACTTCCCAACTCGGAAGGGATAACAGAAAATAATGACAGCACTTGGGTCAATTCCTCCAATACATTAAGTCTAATGCTAGCTGGGATAACCGGTTTAAACTCGTGGTTTTCATTAGTCGCTTTGGTATAAAACAAAAGTCCATCAATTATTTCGTAATTTGCTTCCCTATTTCTTATCGGCACAATATCTGGATGATTGAAATTCTCAGGGTCGGCTAAATAATTGTATATATTTTTGAACTCCGGATCTTTTCCGAGTTCGGCTATTACTGTTTCACGAGAATCTAATACTTTGGATGTCAGCATGGCTATTCTAACCGTATTTCCATTTTCATCCAAATTTATTCTACTTAAAGCATCTGCCACAACATTTTCATTTCCGGCGTATGTTTAATTACTAGATTATATTCTTGTAATTTACGTGCCTACCTTATTAATCTGGGTGATAAATTTTTTCCAGCGTAGAGTCTGCTGACTGCCGCGTGGTCGGTATATACAGTTACTGGAGAACTTCCAAAGAAAACACGAAATTTGTGCACTGCTGATAAAACTGCAAGAGTTTCCCTTTCCGTGCCCGAATAGTTTCTCTGGGTTTCATTTAACGTTCGCCTGAAAAACGCCACGGGTTGCCTATTTTGAGAAAGAACTGCCCCAATCACAAAATCTGAAGTGTCCGCTGAAATTTCTAATCCTTTATCCCCCTCCGGGAATTTTAAGACTGGGGCTTGAGTCAAGGCGTTTTTCAGTTTTTGAAATGCCGAGTTGGCTTCTGCTGACCACGAAAACCTAGCTTTCTTCCTCTTCAGTTTCAGCAGAGGCTCAACTATTTTGGCAAAGTTTTTAATGAAGGACCGATAGTATGAACACATACCAAGAAACGATTATAACTTTTTCGCTGTTTTAGGAACAGGATAATATTTGATAGCTATAATCTTGGACTGATCCGTTTCAATGCCATTCTGAGAAATTTTAAACCCTAAATAACGTAACTCTTTTGCGGCAAATTTACATTTGGATACATTTATTTTTAAACCAGCTTCGTTTAACAATAAAAACACTTTTCTTAAATCTTGTAGGTGTTGTTCCAAACTATTACTTGTAATTATAATATCGTCCAAATAAATGAACGCACTCTTACCAAGGACTGGTCTTAAGACAATGTCCATGCATCGTTGGAAAGTTGCCGGCGCGCCGGATAAACCGAAAGGCATCCTAAGAAATGCGTACGTGCCAGACTTCGTTATGAAGGCGGTCTTAGGGACATCTTCGGGTTTTACCCCAATCTGAAAACAGCCACTCGTAAGACCTAATGTGGACGTGTACTTCGTGAGGTAATATTTCGGATTATCTCTTCGATTATCGGCAAAGGATATACAGGATATTTTGTGACGGCATTTAGCTTTCGATAATCTATAGCAAAACGCCACCGCTTCTAGTGCGTAATCGGATAATCATTATTTTTCTTGCATAAAACTACTGGGCTAGCATAACTGCTAGAAATCGGGGTAATTATTTTATTTTTCAACATTTCCTTAATATGATATTCAATAATTTCTTCTTTCGCCTTATCGTAACGATATGGTTTCTGCCTTACTGGTTGGGCGTCTCCTGTTTGAATCTCATGACTGGTGACCTGCGTGAAACCCAGTACATCGCTGAATAAATTTGAAAACTCACTTACCAGTGCTTGCAGCTTTTCTTTCTTTTCTGCCGGTAAGTGCTGTAGCTCAAGCTGCGGGGGCTTATCATTCCTTTTGTCCACTGGCTGCGTTGATATCGTAAGATTGCCTCCCTGAACATCCATCTTCTCTTCTGCCAATCTAAAAAAATCCGCACCCAGAATAATACTCGTTTGCAGGTTTCGCGCAATATGAAATAAAATTTTTATCTGCTCGTCTTTGATACGCACAAAAAGTGCAACTTTTCCTAGGCATCTACACTTCTCTCCTTGGGCCGCTATAACATTCGTGCTCTTGCACTAAAAATTCTATAACGGCGAAAGTGTTTCTTGAAAATTTTTTCAGAGATAAAACTGCTTTGCGGTCCTGTATCCAAAAGTGCCGTTGCCGGTATGTTGTTAATTAAGACTTCAATCTTCGGTAAACTTAAATTTTTAACGACCACGGTGTTTAAACTAATTGTGGAAGGATTTTGCGAGACTTCGGACTTCTTTACCTTCCTTAAAGAAATACATTTTAGTTTAAATCCTTCTTCTTATTCTGACCACCTTCTGCATCTTTGCCCGTTTTTCGATTAAAATCTCGTCGTTCGCCGGTCGACTTAGGAGATCCATCTTTCTTCGGCCATTGCTTCGCCTTGTTCCCGTAATTCTGTTGTTGGCGTGTTCCACTGACTTCTTCGCTCAAATTGGAGACGCCGTTCATTGTCTGCAGTTCTTCGACTTTCAGATTATACGGCGAGCTCGAATAATTTATCCAAAGTCGTTGGGTTTCTGAGCTCGATAAAATCTTGAACTTGGGGCAGCAGCCTAGAAAGTATAATTTGAATGATTTCTGGATCCGGGCGACTTCCATACAAAAGCTTGAAAACTTGAATTTTTCTCAAAATAAAATTTGACAAATCTTCTATTTTTTCTTGATATCGACTAAAATGTTCCGCTTCCAGTCTGGCTCGATCTCGTACTACGGGAAATGCTTTCACCAAAGAATTTTTTAAATTTTCATAAGTGTATGTGGGGCTTCTCGGTTCCCCTAAGAGATTCTTTCCAATACACTTGAACCAATTTAGCGCTTGGCCCTTCAAAGCGCTGGTGGCAAGAGTGACTTTCTGAAATTCGTGAACTGGATTTAACATGAAGTGGGCGTCTAGCTTTTCCAGGAAATTAATTACGGCCGACTTGCCGTCAAAACTTGCAGCTGGCTTCATGGTTGCCCGCATGGTTTGTACAATGTAGCCAAATCCTTCTAGCTATATCCCTCTAGCTTCTATTTATATGTTTTATTATTTGAATATTATGTACTAATAAATTTAAGCATGCATGACTTAAAAGTTTTTACATGCTTCAGTTTTGAATTTTTCGGCTACTAGTAATGTTGTAGCATTCATTATTTTAATTAACCAAATTATTTTTAGTTTGAACTTTCCTATCGAATTCTCAAAGTTTCAGTTGCTGCCCGAATTTAGCGCGAGTGAGATATTTATGCAAATCGCATATATCTGTTAGCAGTTAAAAGGCAGGAGTTAACGAGGGGAAAAATAGAACCTGGGATTTATCGCCGTAAGGCTGTGCGCGCCAAGATTTCCTCTATCTACTGAAAGTTCGCCTTTATAGGCATTTACAATTACTAGTGTTTGCTAGTGAAATTCGCATTGTTGCATTTCACTAAGAGTAAGCTTCCCTCGCCGTCCTATTTAGAATTTAGTTAGGTATTGAATTTGTTAACACACTTTAGTTTAATATTATTTTAGTTCAGCCCAAGTAGTGGCTTACTCTCGATTTGAAGAGTTGTAAATATTTGAATTAAAGGGTCACTTTTAAACCCTCCTTCCTGACCTTGTAGTTTTTCAACACTAAAGGACATAGCCTAGATCTGCTCACTGTCCTCCACATAAGGTTTCACAGTTTATGCTCACGAAAAGAGTCAAGAGATTGAAGGAGAAACCTTACACTGGCGCCCGAACAACTAAAAGGATGGAAGGAAGTTGGAATATGCCTACTACATCCCAGAATACAGCTGCAATGCCTGATGGATTTGGATTCATAGTGGAAACCATCAGAGCAGCCATGAAGCCGGCAGTAGTTTTTGATGCCAGAGGACCTGTGAACACATTCCTGGAAAAGTTAGAAGCGCATTTTTTGCTGTATCCAGTTCCGGAACATCAGAAGGTCATATTAGCGACAGGAGCATTGAGGGGCCAAGCAGCGACCTGGTATAAGTGCATCGGAAAATGTCTGCTGGGAGAACCAGGAACGCCGACTTACACGTACGAGAATTTTAAACTAGCAATTTTGAGAGCGTTTCCTGTGGTTAAAGACCGTGCGAAACTCGAAGCTGAATTGTTTAGCAAGTATCAACAGCGGGTGGATGAACTATCGGAATTTATTTTGAGAAAAATACAAGTCTTTAAATTATTGTATGGCACGAGGCCGGACCCGGAGATTATCCAGATAATCCTGCCCAGATTGTTACCATCTATACAAGATTTCATGGAGCTAAGAAATCCCGTGACGCTGGACAAGCTGTTTGAACTCGCCGTACAATTCGAGAGCCGGCGAGCGGCCGAAAATCAACGGAGACAATCGTATGAACAGCGGCTGCAGGGGAACCAGAATGCCGAAGGAAGAAACAGACGATGGCCGAGAACTACTGGTACCAGTCAAAATGCGAGCGGTCAACCGCGCCAAGTACAGCGCCAACAAAATAATTCCAACTACGGAAGAAAATCATTCTCCCCAGGCAGAAGCCAGCAACAGAAGAAAACACCCGCAAAGCATTTAAACTACTAAGGAATATTGCGGGGAAGGGGGTGCAATGTTCCGAGGAGAAGAAAAATCCCTCTGAAGTACAGCTAAATACGGTCATGGTGAGAAACATTGAATTACCGAGACTGCAGTTACTAATTAACAACGTACCCGCTACAGCTCTGTTGGATACCGGCGCTCAAGGAAGCTGTTTGGCAGAAGAATTTTTTAAGAAGCACTTTCGTAGATATCGTCTGCATAGCGTGGAAGGAATGAAGGTGGTAGCAGCCCAAGGAAAAACGTGTCAATGCATGGGAAAAATCGAGCTGTACATCAAAATCGGCGAAGAACAAAAAAAAATTATGTTTCTTGTAGTGAAGAACCTCCAAGCATCGGTTATTTTAGGAACAGATTTCTTTGCAGCTGTGGATGCGAAAATCGATTTTGAAAACTCCACCTTGCAAGTAACCATGGACCCAGTTAAAAAGAAATCAACACCTCCCCCTGAAGTGGATTTAAGCCATCTAACGCCCGAAGAACAGGACAAGTTTCGGGAATTGGTAAGTAATTTCGCTGATTTATTTGATGATATTCCAGGATTCACCCAGATCGTAGCACACGAAATTAAATTAACTACGGATGAACCTATACGTCAGCGTCCTTACAAGTACGACAAAGTTAAGGAGGAAATAATAAAATACCATATTGATGAAATGTTAAGAAACAAAATAATAACTCCTATTTCTAGTGCATATGCGAGTCCGGTGGTTTTATGTAAGAAAAATAATGATTTGCCGTTAACTGATCCATTAAGGTACAGGTTCGCTATTGACTACAGAAAGCTTAATAGTATAACAAAATTTCCAACTTACCCACTTCCGGTAATTGATGAAATTCTAAGAAGTATTAAATCAACAAAATACATAACCACGCTAGATTTGACATCCGGATATTTTCAGATAAGCATAAAGCCGGAAGATGTTCACAAAACAGCATTCATAACAAAATACGGTACATATGGCTTTTTGCGTATGCCTTTTGGATTGTCGGGAGCCCCGGCCACGTTTCAGAGGTGCATGGACAAAATTTTAAGGCCGGTAATAGGAAAAAGTACATTTATTTATCTTGACGATATAATTGTTACTTCAGAGTCGCTGGAAGAACATATTAAAGACCTTCGAGAAGTCTTTACTCTTTTGAAAGATGCAGGACTTAAAGTGAACATTAAGAAATGTAAATTCGCGGCAAAAGAACTCAAATATTTAGGGTACAAAATTTCTCAAAGGGGGATCGAAACAGATAAATCTAAAGTTATAGCAGTGAAAAATTACCCAATTCCGAATACAGCCAAAAAGTTAGCGACTTTCTTGGGTATGTGCTCATATTATAGAATTTTTATTAAAAATTTCGCAGAAATTGCTGAACCATTGTTAAAGTTGAGAAGGAAAAGAGTTCGTTTTGCGTGGTCTTCAGAAGCAAACGCCGCGTTTGAGAAGTTAAAAGAATCTTTAATTAATGCACCGGTTCTAAAGTTCCCAGAGAAAGACAAGGGTCTAGAAATTTATGCAGACGCATCAGATTACGCAATCGGAGCCGTGTTAACACAAAATAGAAAAGCGATTGCCTTTTTTAGTCGTACATTGAATGATACGCAAAGAAATTATTCGGCAACGGAGCGTGAAACTTTAGCAGTGCTCGCAGCTGTTCAAAAATTTTGTGTATATTTTGGGAGTTCTCCCGTAACAGTATATTCAGATCATGCGGCAGTTACCAGATTATTTTCAGGAAAGAATCTTTCGCCACGCTTAATTCGGTGGACCCTAAAGTTGCAAGAATTTAATCTCATTATCAAACACACACCGGGAAAAGACAATGTAGTGGCCGACGCATTATCTAGAATAAAGTTAGACGAGAACGGCGAGAAAGTAAAAATAGCGATGCTTCAGGCAAAGGTCATTGACTCTCGAGAGACTGTAATAGAAGAAATTGCTAGGGATCCCGAATTCGGAAATATTTATAATTATTTAAAAGACCCAGATAACTTCCAGCATATAGACATTAATGCAATACGAAGCAGAGCACAGAACTATGAAATCATTGATGGTCTCTTATTTTATACTAAAGTTACGAATCAAAATAGTGAATACAGACCAGTCATCCCGGCCAAATTAATTTTAAGTATCTTGCAAGAGCTCCACGATTCGCCTGTCTCGGGCCATTTTGGAATTAGAAAAACAATACAACGCGTACGCGAGGCGGTATATTTTCCGCAATTACAAAAGATAGTTAAAAATTACTGCCAGACTTGTCACACGTGTCAGATAAATAATGACGTAAATTTCCGCCCGGCCGGGTTATTAACTAGTATTGAGTCTAGGTTCCCCAATGAAATAATTGGTATTGACCTCTTAGGCCCCTACCCCAGGAGTCATGTAAATAAGGCACGATTTTTATTAGTCATTGTGGATCATTTCAGTAAATGGGTTGAGTTGATACCACTTAAGCGGGCTTCAGCAAAAGTCGTTGCAGATTCGTTTTTGAACAAATATATTTTAAGATATGGATGTCCAGCGAGGGTGATTAGCGATAATGGTCCCCAGTTTGTAAGCAGTACATTTAAAATGATGTGTGACAAGTTGGGCATTAAGCATATGAAAATGGTACCCTACCGCCCACAATCAAATATAGCGGAACGGGTAAATAAGAATATTGTAAAATTGATTAGAAATTATGTGCAAAAGCACCATTCTAACTGGGATGACTGCGTCGAAGAATTTGCATTCGCCCTCAGAACGGCTAAGCACGAGACAACGAAGAAATCCCCCGCCGAATTGTTTTTGGGCAGGAAGATAATGACCCCCTTAGATAAATTATTTTATGTGAAAGATAGAGCGCCGGAATTTCAAATGGGTGAAATAGAAAAAATGTTGAAGGAGGCAGAAAAGTGCTCCCGGGAAGCGCAAAAGAAACAAAAGATTTACTACGATTCAAAAAGAAGAACCGTAGAATATAAAGTGGGGGAGGAGGTGTTGAAACAAGCCCACGCACTTTCATGCGCAGCAAAAGATAAGGTCGCAAAATTTTGCCCAAGATGGCATGGTCCTTTTGAAATTACAAGAATAGTTGAATGCCGTGCATATTTAAAGAATGAGAAGGGCGAAGAGACTGTGGCAAATTTCGATCAAATTAAACATTATTATCGAAGAGCTAATAATAATATTTTGAAAGACATGTTGCAGGGTCCAGCCTCACAGAATTTTTCTAAGATTCAAGAGCCCCAACCAGGTCCCTCAAAAACAAGAGAACCCAGTTTGAAAAGGAGGTTACCAGAAGAGAGGAAGCCGCAGCCAAAGAAAAGACCACCCCAAAAAGAAAAAAGGACAAACGCTAAGCAACAGTCTCAGCAACCAAAGCGTCTAAGGAAGGAACGTCCAAATGAAAACACTATGAAAGCTCCACCACTACGGAGGGAACAGAACGGCGAGAAGCGAGCCGCCGAAGGTGCCAACCCACAACGAAGGAGCCTACGAGTGCAGGAGAAGGAACGAGCCAGTCTGGAGAGGGAGCAAAGACTTCAGCACAAACGGAAAGCGCCACCCACCATTCGTCCCAACAAGGTGTTTCTGGAGGAAAGAAGATCGACAAAACGAAAGGCGGCCCCAGAGTTTCAATCTAGGAGTAACAAGCAAAGAATAGCCCAAGCCACAGTATATCCAACCTTTCAGGAATGGACAAAAAAACGCCTAAAAGACTGGCAGAAAGATAAGTAGATTCTTTATTTTCTTTTAAAATTCACACAGTTATGTTTCTGATTTAAGTGCAAGTTGCAGATTTAAAAGGGAAGTTACCCGAGTCAAAAGCCGGTTGCCGAAAGCGTAAAGGACACGCTTGAAGGAACAACTTAATTATGCAGCGGAAGAAATTCGAGAGTTCAGTTGAAAAACTGTGAGACTTCGTGAAATGTTCTTTGTAATCCAGAACATGGGATTCATCGATTTTAGTCAAAAGACTCTCTGTAAATAGGAAATTGAATTGTGTTAATTAAAAGCAACTAGTACGTAAGTTGTATAGCAAAACTGTTGTATTATATTTTTCTATGTATAAATAATGAATGCATTTAATGTAAAACTGTTTTCTATGTAATGCATGATTTGTTGTAAGCCTTAAGCACTGGTTTTGTTTATATCGAATATTTTGGAAAAGCGTAAAGGATACGCAAGTTAAAATTAAAATGTAATGTAAAAGCGTAAAGCGCGCTAAATTAGAAAGTGAATATATAAGTGTTATTTAACGCAATGAGCATTTAAAGAAAATTTGAATTGAAGATTGAAAGAATGAATTATATGTATGAAATGCAATTGAAATGTTTGAATGTTGTACGTAGTGTTCTCTGGTTTCACACAAAAGTTTAAAGTTCATTTCATGTTAGAACCTCAGGGCATTTCAGATTTGTTTTAGGGGAGGTCTGAGGTCTTGAAAGTCGAAGAATTAACCCCAATAGAATTGAAGTCAGGTGGTAGTTGTGAACACTTGACAAAGTAAAACTGCGTGTTTTTCACAAACACCACATTTGGCCAGAGAACAAGGGGGAAGTTTTAAAAATGAATGAGTGTAAAATGAATGCGTTTGGCGAAAAGCGCTAATAGAAATTAAAAAACGCGAATACCTAAAGCGCGAATAAAAAGTCATTACGGAAAGCATCAGAGGAAGGGAATGTTGTACTTTTCAGGTGAAATGTACTTATAACATGAAATTAAAATTTATTTCCTTCCAGATTGGAAGGAACCAGATAGAATCCAGCCAAATTCCTGATGGATCTTTTTGATGTGAAGACGGAAAAAGATATTCTATGTTAAAATATCTAAGACACAAACAGAGAGTTAAACTAAATTTAAAACTTACAATTGTAAAGGATGGCGAATAGGAAGGAAAATTTAGATTTAGAATTTAGCATCTTCACTAAAAGCCGATTTTAGGCTACTTAGTTTCAGACTACTAAATTCTGGGAGCAACTATGTAGCATTCATTATTTTAATTAACCAAATTATTTTTAGTTTGAACTTTCCTATCGAATTCTCAAAGTTTCAGTTGCTGCCCGAATTTAGCGCGAGTGAGATATTTATGCAAATCGCATATATCTGTTAGCAGTTAAAAGGCAGGAGTTAACGAGGGGAAAAACAGTGCCTTGGATTTATCGCCGTAAGGCTGTGCGCGCCAAGATTTCCTCTATCTACTGAAAGTTCGCCTTTATAGGCATTTGCAATTACTAGTGTTTGCTAGTGAAATTCGCATTGTTGCATTTCACTAAGAGTAAGCTTCCCTCGCCGTCCTATTTAGAATTTAGTTAGGTATTGAATTTGTTAACACACTTTAGTTTAATATTATTTTAGTTCAGCCCAAGTAGTGGCTTACTCTCGATTTGAAGAGTTGTAAATATTTGAATTAAAGGGTCACTTTTAAACCCTGCTTCTGACTTTGTAGTTCTTCAACACTAAAGGACATAGCCTAGATCTGCTCACTGTCCTCCACATAAGGTTTCACAGTTGATGCTCACGAAAAGAGTCAAGAGATTGAAGGAGAAACCTTACAATGTGATATGGTTAGGCAGGAAGAATATCTTTTATGTCTTAAAAGTGTGCTAATTATGTTTCTCTGAACACACGATAACAAAGGAAAAACTGAAATATTTAATATGTGCATTAGTTATTGAATAAATTAGGAAGAACATGCTGTAGATTCATTAATCAAAATATCTTCAAAATACTTCTACAGAAATAATGAGCAATGCCCTCAGACCTCTCGAATACGCGCCGAGTGTGCTATCATTACACTGTGAGGATATACTGGAAGGAAACAAAAAAATACCATGTAATGCATGCCAAGGAATCTTCTGTGCTGCGTGACTTACCTCACTTGTCTGACAGTAACATCAGAGCAAGCACACGAAATTCATCGCTGCAAGGAGTGCGCCTGTCGTTGGCAAGAGTTTTGAGCGCCATACAAGTGACAGTACGACTTCGCTCAGTTCCGCCCTCAATTTTGATGAGAGCACCCCGGGGGAAAGGTTCGAAAGTTTCCCAACCCTCTTCTTCAAGTGCTAATCTCTCGAGAGGACTTTCGGCTCGGCGCATGCCGCACGGAGTGCCCCCATGCCGCACGGACACTAAGCGTTTACAAGCATCCATGCCTTCTCCTAGATTCAAACCCGGGCCCTTCAGTACCGCAGTAGGCTTCCCTATCCACAGTACCGTCTGCGCGGCTACAAGGAATCTTTCTTGTATTACTGAAGTATTGTGTGCAAAATTAGATGATCATATGAAAGCTTACACTGTTTACATAGCTTTTTCTTCTTGGTCCATTTTTCTGTACAAGTATGAGACAAGACCGACTTCGTTACATTAAATACTTTGCGCTATTTTGTTAAAACATATATAATCAGACAATTTTATGCATACTTTGATTTTTATGAATATAAGTTTCAAGAAAAAATATTCGAATCTTTTTTTTTTCATAAATTTCTTTTGATAAAGAGTTTTGAATAATTAACATAGTATATGTAACATTAAGTGCACTAATATTGAGAGTATAAGATGGAAATATGAATGATTTATTTGAAAAAATTACGTGAAGTAAAACCTCATGTAGTGGTTATTTACTTAGATGACCAGCTTTGACAGTGACACATTTGTCAAGAGCATAATTTACTAACAGTGCTTAAAACCACTGATCGTTCTGTAAAGCTTCAAGAAACTGGCATTATCTGGATTTGTAGTTAATTATTTTAAGAAAGTTTCACTTTGTAATCAGTTGATTTAGATGTAATAATTTTTAATGGATATGAATTTTGTAAAAATAATTAAAAGGTTTTACAAGACTGTTAAAGTCAAATCTTTTCAATTTATGAGTTTTGTAAGGGTACTATTTTGACATTACTTTCAAATATAGTTCAAGTAATATTTAAATATTATTTTCTGACATTAGTTATAAATTAATTATACTGCAGGAATAGCAGTTACAATTTTTATACTAAATTTATCTATTTGTATAAATGTTTTTAAAGTAGATAAAACTGTTTGTAAGCAAGTGAGAGGATATGTGCTATACTCCCTTAACTGGAATGAGATTGATTTTAGCATAAATCTGTGCTGAAGATTTAGTTATATTGCATTATATAAATTTCATTTGACAGTGTAAAAACAGTAAATGCTCAGCACCTTTTGAATAATATATAAATACTTATTTATTTCTTTATTCCTACAGAAATTTAGCTTTGTTTGTTAAATCAATTATTTAGTAAATACATACCTATAATTATTTGTATATGACTATAATCATACTTATTCACATATTCACAAAGATGGAATTTTTGCAGTACCAAAGTTAATAATTAAGCTTATTTACATTGAGAACTACGTATTATATAAATACCTATTATGTTATAGATTTTGGTCGTATGAAGTTATTATATAAAATCTGTGGAATATAATAGAGCACTAAAAATGAAATACAGAATCAAATAATATATATTACATGCCATGAGGCATTTCAGTAATTCCCAAACTGTGGGTTGAGAATTGGTGTTTGTTGAGTCATATAAATTTTTAAAGTTTATTTCATTACAATGTAATTTATTATATTTTGTGTATTATTCAGTTTATTATATTTTATAGCAATATTTCATTTATATTCTAAAAAATACAAGTAACATTCAGAGTACTGTAGGGAGGTGGTCGTCAGAGTATTTATCTATTACTATTTATTCATTGCGTTACTGTTGTATGATTCTTCCTTTCTTCCAGGCAAAGCATCTATGTGTATGCATTATAGTAAGTTGCAGTTGTTATCAATGGTCACCTTTAAGGAGCAGTAGTTACTCATCAAACTACTAAGAACGTTAAATATAAAGCAATGCAAAGCGCACCTAAAGAGAAAGCTAACTCGGTTTATCTCAGTTCACGCGGAACTAATAACTCGCAACAACAATAACTAAGTGATAACAACTCAAAGCAGATGCTCTCTCCGGCTTTATATAGTTTTCAACTGGCCTTCCAGATATTTCTAGTACTTTCTCCTTCTCGAAATTACTGGAAAGCAATACGAGAGTTGAATTACGGTTACAGCTAATATAGTGACCAATTGCATTTATTCAATTACAATACCTATTATGGTGATACAGAGACCGGGGCGACCATTTGGCGACATTTTGGTCTTTGCTTTTGGCTATTTCTCGCCAAATTACCGAGGTACCCATTTACTCAACGTTAAATGCACTTGCCCCTGTAGTGTTACTCTTCCAACATAGCTTCTCTCTTTACATTTTTTGCATTACATTACACAGAAAATAAATTTCACATATAATTGCACTAAAATCATCTATTTATGTACGAAATTCGTAACATTGCCCCCTTCCCAATTACTGCACGCCCCGGGCGGTACAGTCTCTAAACAGGAAGCCATACTTCAAACTAAGGCAAATCAGTGCAAAACTTAATAATTTCAGTAAATGGCATAAAACAAATCAAATACTAAATTAATAAATTAGTGCATAATTTACAAATTTAGAAGTAAATAGGCCCATGGTCTTAATATCTGTTTACGTTATATATACTATGGGGACTACGTACTATGGCCATTACGTACCACGTCATGGGTAAAAATTTAAAAGCATCAAAATTGTTTCCTGCTATCGTTGTGCATTTCTTGAATGTATCACCTTCTTTGGCGACGGCAGCAGAAACCCTGTCTTCAATTTGCTGTTCGATTTGTCCTTGGACGGTAAATACTCTTTCTTCAATTTGTTGTTCCCCCACAGAAATTCGTTCTTAAATTTTTCCAACTTTGTCCTCAGTCATGTCTATTCTGTATTCCATAGCCTCGAAATTGTTTTTAATTATGCAGGTAATTTCTCTTTTCATTTTTTCTTGACTTGCTTTAATCTTTCCTTGAAAGACTTTCATCTCTTCTTTAACAGATTCTAGAACATCTTCCATCTTTTCTTGAACAGCTGTCATCTCTTCTTTAACAGATTCTTGGCCAGCTTTCATCTCTTCTTTGAATGCAGCAAAGACTGCCACCAGCTGTCTTAATTGCTCTTCCATCGCTCTTGTCACTGGCATTTAGTCCCATTCCTGATACTAAAAATAGTTGCATGCGTAAAATTTATTTTATCAAAATAAGCACTTCAGCGTTCTGGAATTTTCTGCAGTACTAGAGTTCACAGTATCACACAGCACAATCAGAACTTACGCGTCAAAGTACTAAGAAGAACGTTAAACACAACGCAATGTAGAGCTTATTTAAAGAGAACGCTAACTCGGATATATCTCAGTTCACGCGAAACTAACAACTCTCAACAAAAATAACTAAGCAACAACGGAAAGCAGATGCTCTCTCCTACCTTATATTGTTTTCAACCAGCCGCTCAGCTATTTCTAGTACTTTCTGCTTCCCGAGATTACTGGAAAGCAATATGAGAATCGAATTACAGTCACAACTAATATAGTAAGGTATTTCGCCCACCTTCTTAGCATGCTTTCGTAGTGTAATGATCAGCACACTCGGCACGTATTCGAGAGGTCAGAGGTTGGAGTCCCGGCGAAGGCATTGCTCATTTTTGATGACTCCTGCTTGAAAAATAATCTAATGACTCTACATAGTGATCAATTACATTTGTTCAATTACAATACAGATTATGTTGATTACAGAGACCGGACCAAAATTTCTCCAAATGGTCGCCAGATTTGGTGACTTTTGGTGATTCCTCGCGAAATTTCCAGGATACCCATTTACTCAATGTTAAATGCACTTGACCCTGTATTCTTACGTTTCCGACATAGCTTCTCTCTTTAGATTTTTCGAGGCTACATTGCACATAAAATAAAAGAAGTTCACATATAACTGTACTAAAACCATCTATTTATGTCAATAATTCGGAATGATAAAGTGCAAGTCCTTTGTTAATCATTTCATAGGTCACCGCCGTCTGCAATGCTGAATGTTTGGGAAGCACTGAAATACTGAGTGCTATAAAATTATATGCAATAAGATACAATGCTGTATATAGATACATACATACACACACACGCATATTCATATATATGTAAAATATCAAATATCTCATATGTAAAAATCTGGCTTTCAAATAATAAATTAATAGCCTTTTAACATCCGTTTCATTCTAAAAATAACAGCAATAAATTTTTCTCGTTGCGGTTCTGATGCGCGCTTACCGATGAAATCTGAACCCAAAATCCTGTACAGTAAAGTGTCATGTGATCTAAAATGGAATTCTTATAAAAAACTTAATTACGTCGCAACTCCCTCTTCTTTGTCTTCGTTCATCGCTTCTGTTGCTTATCGCTGTGTCGCTAGCTACGCAAAATTTACTTTCCTAAATTTGTCTATTGTTTAAGATGTAAGCTGAACAAAATTGTGGGATGCATAGCGCACCCACAGTGATAATGTGAATTGTCACTAAAATAAAATCATGTGTGGAATTGACCGTTATGTGTGCTCTTCGAGTGTCATCTTGCTAACTACGCAGCAAAGTCTTCAAGTTATGATGCTGTCCTCTCCAATATTAATCCGTTGCAACTCTCACCAAGTCATCTTAATTCAATAATGGAACAGATTTCTATAATAATGCAGTTATATAACAAAAATAACCCAGTTTTACTACATCTAATGGAACAGATTTATTACACATATATATAGAAGGAGAAGAAAAAAGAAATATAATTAAATAATTCCTGTGCTTAAAGCTGAAGAGGACTGAATTTCATAAAAATTATTATAAGAATTTTTTTAAAGAATCTTATTAAAAGATTATCCCTTCCTAGGAAAACTTTGTCTATGTTATTAATATTGTCTCATGTTAACTGGTAGTGTAATGTTAAAGCTGGAGAAACCTTTTTCTAAAAGGGTAATTAAAGTTTGGAAAACTGTACTAACGGGACAAACAAATTATAAGGTATTTCTCCCGCCTTCTTCGCCTGCCTTCGTGGTGTAGTGGTCTGCATGCTCGACGCGTAACCGAGAGGTCCGTGGTTCGATTCCCGGCGAAGGCGTTGCTCATTTTTCATGTCTGATGCTTCCATAAATACCCAATGTCTCTACAAAATAAAAAAATATGAATCACCTTCTGTTTAATGCTTCAAGTATAACTTTTCAAGGGTTAGTGTTTAAAACATTAAACCCCGATGCGTAATCAATGCCGTTTAGTTCTTCCTCGCATTATGTGACTCAAACTACTGCTACTCCAAAAATGCTAAAAAAATATTTCTAATAATCTCATGATGACAAGAACTATTCCGAAGAAAAAAAATCTCATATATATAAGAAGTTTTAAAAAACAATTAATGCCCTAAACGGTTTTTACTAGATTAGGGTAATCTTTTTAATGAAAAATTTTTTTAATTTTAGAGAATTTAATTTTTTAATTTTAATATCTTCTTATAATAATTTCTTCGAAACTAAACCCTTTGCAGCTCAAATGCAGAAATTATTTAATTAAATATATTTCTATTTTCTTTGCATTATATGTGTATATACACTCATGTCCAAAATTATCTTTACATACCCAAAAATGATGATATTCAATGAAATATCGAATCAATGTGATCCGTATTTGCAGGGAATGTGTGAAAACCAAGCCTAATTAGCATTATCCAATCAAAAGTAATCAAACGGTTTGTGATATGCAAATCTAGGCGTTACGTCATCCAAGGGTGAATCAAGCGCTTTGCGCAAACTGAATATTTGAGTGAATTTCTGCAACATAGCGTTTGATTTCAGTGTGTCGGGACTCAAAGCGGTTTGTCATGGCTTCGACGTATCATTTGGAAGAATCTGTAAAGTGGCGAATTATCGGCCGTTTAGAAGCAGGGCAGTCAATCATGGAAACAGCCACATGTCTGAATATTTCAAGACAGACAGTCTCTAAGCTATGGAAACAGTTTCAAAAGGATGGAAGTGTTGTAAGGAGGCCTGGACAAGGTCGGAAACGAATGACAACTGCTTCTGAAGATCGGTATCTGGCATTAACTGCCCGTCGTAACAGAAAGGCTACTGCTCGCCAGTTAAGTTCAGAGCTTGCAGCCGCCACTGGAACTGTTGCATCACGGCAAACAATATACAGAAGGCTTAATGAAAAAGGCCTTTATGCCAGAAAGCCAAGGGTATGTGTTTTACTGTCTTCACAGAAAAAGAGGGATCGCTTTAATTGGTGTAAAGAACATCAAAACTGGACTGAACATCAATGGTCCCATGTTCTCTTTACTGATGAGTCGCGGTTTAGTTTAACTGGTGATTCTAAACGTGTTTACATCTGGAGGGAGTCAGGAACACGAAATGATCCCTCGAACATTGTGGAACGTGACCGTTTCGGTAGTGGAGGTGTGATGGTATGGGGTGGAATAATGATCGATGGACGTACGCCCCTACACGTGTTCAGCAGCGGATCTGTGACAGGCCAGATATATCGGGATGAGGTCTTAGATCCTTATGTAAGACTTTTCAGGGGTGCATATGGACCTGACTTTTTATTTATGGATGATAATGCCCGTCCACATCGAGCAAACCTCGTTGATGAATTCCTTGAAAGTGAAGACATTAAGCGAATACCTTGGCCACCAAACTCTCCTGACCTTAACCCGATAGAGAACTTATGGGACTACCTTGGAAGAGCAATTGCACGTATACATCCTCCTCCTAGAGATGTAAATGCTCTGAAGACGGCATTGCTGGAAGAGTGGAGATTAATTCCCCAAACTGTGGTTAACAACGTTATTTCCAGCCTTAAAACACGTTGTGATATGTGTGTACAAGTCAGGGGAGATCATATTCCATATTAAATTCGTAAGAATTAATTCTTTTTCGGAATCATTCCTTTTTTTCTTAACTCTCTTTGTCACACTTTATTACCATTTTTATTGTTTCATGCTACAATTTTATATCATATGAGGTGATCTTCAATTTTTTTCCTTTGCATTTATGTGTCATCATGTTATGTATGATTCCACGAAAATTCATTAAATTATTAGTCTCTGAGAAATCCGTGAATTTATGCATGTAAACATAATTTTGGACATGAGTGTATATATATATATATATATGTATATTGTTTGATTTTGGCAAATTATTGCTTTGTTTATTATCTTTCTGCTAATTTTATTTTCAAAATTATGTAAGGGAAACTTAAAATTTTATAAAGATAATTTATGCAAAAATTTTGTAATACGTTTGTTCTGAAATGCATAGGAAATGAATGACATAGACATGTAGGCTTCTAGGTATTTAAAATTTTATTAAGTTTATTCGCCTTCAATTCTATTTAAAATTATACTACATGCTTCCCCTCGATTTCCTCAGTGCTAATTGTCATGCTGGACATACTACCTTCCGATGACATCGTTTTTTCTATGCTTGAAAACGCCTTGGCGTAATGACGTTTAGACAGCATTCTTATAGCTTTGTTTTCGCTGAATGACGCGCATGAGTGGTACGGATTCATGGAATTATCATTTGTTTACATTGAGTAATAATGCTGGATGAAAACATTTACTGCAGTTTTCTGAAGATGTCCTTCCTGTTTCATGAAATAATAAACTTATAAAATCCCCGAAAGATGCTTTTAATATCAGAAGCAATCTTAAGTGCTTAGATTACACAAATATCTGAGTTCATGATTTTAGTATAAAAACCGAAACGTCTTGGATTACAAGACGGTCTCGACCCAAATGTAAAGTTATTGTCTGCTCCTAAGTGTATTATTATTGTAATTTTATTGCATTCTATTCCTCTCACATTGCATAAAATATTTCCTTTGTAATTGTGTATGTTATTTCCATATTAATATTCACGTCTTTCACATTTCTAATATTCTGATGCCTTAAATGAAATAAGAAAATGTGTTCAGTGGTATTACTCTAGTACACGTGTATAAGAAAGGAAACTCCCTTCTCTTATAAATGCTATTTTTATATAAAGGTATAAAGCATGTTACGCAATAAGAAATGGACGATATCCATAACGCAATATTATTCAGTTCAAACATACGTATCTCTAGTTCTCTGCTCCAAATCTATAGTAGTCTAGCTTCAAAAATAAATTTTACTTTTTCATTCTAACTACAAAGATCGTGAATTTACTGTGTATTATGTTAGTTCCCCTCGTTTTTGCTATTTGCGAAATCTGATCTCTCTCATGATTTCGGAGATTGCATTTGCAAAGGATGGATGTATAATGAACATGAAATAATGAATGAATATGAACGGATTTAAGCTAAAAATAAATACATTTACCAGTTTTTTATTTCATTTTTTATTTATTTGTTGCATAAAATTTACTCTTGTTTATGTTATGTATGCTATTCGATTCGGGTGATTTAAAAAACGAAAAATTTGAATTCATTCTGAAACATGGATAATATTTTAAGGAAATAAATGTAAAATGATAAAAATTGTGTAAAGAGGTGTCACAGTGATAAAACCATGAAAAACTGTTTGCATATCATTCTAAATTAAAATGTATATTACAAATCTTCCTTATTTACATATCTTTTCTGAACGACCTATTAAAAGATGTATAAAGCGTACTTTACGGTATTTTTTTTCTTTTTAGAGCAGAATGCAGTTTTCAAAGGCATCGTTACGAATAATGGGTCGCAAAGTATTTTTCCGAAAGAAATGCTATACAAATAAGTAAAATCAAATTTTGAGGAAAATTAAATGGATAACCGGGCTTAAAATACTGAACGAATAGAGATTTTTAAAATAACTATTTGAAGAACTAATATTCAAATAGGCAGCTCAAATAATTAAAATAAAATGCTTTAAAACGAAAAAAAGTCTAAAATTTACACTTTGATTTAAAAAAATGCACCATAAAATAAAAATCTTTCCAAAAAGGAAAAAAAAAAGACATTTTTTAGGCATGTTCAGGAAAGGTTTGGTTTGATTGATTTGATTACAGCAAACACGTGAGCATTATCTCGCCTAAGGACATTACATATGGGAAAAACCACAAAAACGCTCATGCAGCCAGCCCGTTCCCCAGCAGTCGAGCCCCGGAACGAGCTACCAGTGTTCAGCGATATAACCGTCGGCCACTGGTGACGAATGTTCAGGAAAAAAAAAGATTAACAAAAACTGAGCAATTTCGCCACACCTAGAGGAAAGTAAAAAAAGGTACGCCAAACTATATTTTGTCATTACGCTGTATGTTTCTCAACAAATTTTGCAAAATTTT
The DNA here is from genome assembly GCA_000611955.2 of Stegodyphus mimosarum. Taxonomy (NCBI): domain Eukaryota; kingdom Metazoa; phylum Arthropoda; class Arachnida; order Araneae; family Eresidae; genus Stegodyphus; species Stegodyphus mimosarum. The sequence goes on from KK122220.1 coordinate 181,636, forward strand.
TCTTTTAGGCATAATTTGAGTCGTAAACTCGAAATATAGAAAACAATGGGCATGTCATTTCAGAAAAGGTTCAATTTGTGTAAAAATTCGCATGTAAGAGCAACATTATTTATAAATCTAATATATAGTCTAAGTCGCGCTTTCGAAACACGAAAAACTCAAGCTGAATTTCGTCAATCGACAGAGTACTAGAACGGCAGATATAAAACTGTCTCTGCACCCCCTTTTGTTGAGTCGCTTCATAAACACTGTTAAAGTTAACAAATGAATGAGAATTGGAATAATTCGACACAAATTTAAATTTTACCGAAAGATTTCCATAACCGTTATGTAAGCATGTATTGCCATCTTTGGTTACAAGACAATTTCAGGTACATAAAAATGAATGCATTTTCTTTTTATTATAACAAAGGATCCAGTAAATATACATAAACGCTGCAGATGGATTATACCAAAGAACTATGTGATACATAGTTATAGAAAAAAACGCTGATAAAAGATTATGACTCTGCATCCAACGCCAGAAAAATAATCTTGATTTAAACATTGAATTAAATTAAACATAACTACTAAAGTTCAATTTCTTTCTTTATTAATTAGAAGGCACGTTTTCTTAATTGCATTTCCTTAATTAAGTTGTTTTTAGTAGTCTAAATGACCACTTAGAAATAACACATAAGCTGGCATTACTTTCTTTCAAGAAACATGTAAACGTTTTCTATTATATAATACTGAAAGCAAAATTTTGAAAGACTATTAAAAATTCGTCAGCAATTTGAAACCTGCTGTCAGTCATTAACCGTATCAGGAAAATAATGAACTTAAAGTCAATTAATGCGACACATGAAACCAATTTCCGCCTTTTAATTGCACCAGCTCATAAAAGCGAAGAAAAGTTAACGCGATTAATAAAGCGTCGCATTAACTAATGCTGTAAAGTGCATCTTTAAGTCCAGCGTAGCCATTAAGGAAGAATTGATTCAGTCAGATAAAGTATTATATGGCAGGGGTTAATTGTAGGGGTTATAATTGCAGGGGTTATATATCACAGGGGTTATATTGCAGGGGTTCATAACGGGAAGAAAAACTGAATTGATTATAGTTTGCCTATGAGAAACGCTAGAAGAGTTTATATAGTTTCAGGTGTGGATAAGATGGCTTATTTTATTCTAAAATATAATGTAAGCATTATATTTTAGAAAAAATAAGAAGGTTAACAGATTTAGGTGGGCTAGCTTAATAGTGCAAAACAAATTCAGAAACTGTATGTAATAAAGTTCTGAAGAGGGTTTCATTGTATTATTGCAGTATACTATCAGCAAATTGCCAGTTTATAATGAATATGATGTTTAGTTTAATAAACTGATTAAAGTATGTAAATTTTCTTTTGTAGATTATACTTTTACGGAAG
>KK122221.1:6258-50332 GCA_000611955.2 Stegodyphus mimosarum
ATAGTGGTGTACTGTTGCGTGCGTACGTGTTGATACGTGCGTACGTATAGATTGAATGCGCACAGGTCAGATGATAGGTTAATAAAATTTATTTAATCAAAATAAAGACTTCAAAGTTCTCAAAATTTCCGCAGAAATACTCATATAGGAGTTCACTGTATCACAGAGTACAATCAGTAGTTACGCATCAAACTATTAAGAACGTTAAACACAACGCAATGCAAAGTGCATCTAAAGAGAAAGCTAACCCGGAAAAAACTCCGATATCACTCTAAACTATCAACTCGCAACAATAACAACAGCAACAAATGAAAGCAGGTGCTCTCTCCGGCCTTATATAGATTTTAACTGGCCGCCGAGATATTTCTAGTACTTTCGGCTTCTCGAAATTACTGGAAAGCAATATAAAAGTCGAATTACGGTTACAGCTAATAATCGCATTTATTCAATTACAATAACTACTATGATGATACAGGGAACGAATCCAAATGTCTCCAAATGGTCGCCAAGTTTGGTGACCTTTGTTGGAGACAAAGTAAATCACCGAAAACGGTGTCAGCTTGGCGATATCTTGCCAAATTACCCATTTACTCACTGTTAAACGCACTTGCACCTGTATTCTTACTTTTCCGGCATAGCCACTCTCTTAAGATTTTTTCACGTTACATTACACAGAAAAATAAGAAAAACACAATAATTTCACATATAACTGCACTAAAGTCATCAATCTATGTACAAAATTCGTAACAGTATCATATCTCTTAACTGATGATTAGACTAAATCAAATAATGCAAGTATGTATACAGATTCGTAAATACTTAGATGTGTAGAACGTATATATGCGTAGAGCGGATATGTAATGCAAACTTGCAATGCTTGTGTTGGCAGCACACAATGGTTAAACAAGGTATGATTCGATAAATAACTAAATTTAATTTTATAGAGTTCTATATTTATAGATTTAGAGTGCTTACAATTTAGTTTCATGTTTTTTAATAAAGACTTTTCTGATGCGGAAGTTGATATCTTTTCTAATAGAGTTATTGGAGAATGGTGGCATAAAGGCACGATAGTTTTTATTTTATTTACATGCAGATTTTGTAACTATAGTTCTACTCAAGAAATAAACAACAACGGCAAAACACGGGATAAAACAAAAACTATGTAATGAATAATGCGTGAAATCGATTTAAGAGGCTAATGTGGCATTACTGGACCACATAGCAAGCAATAAAGCAAAAACATACAAAAAACATATGTGTTATGACCATCATATCCCCCAAAATGTGCATTGAAAAAATGTGCAATGGAAACATAGCGTTAATAACGGGTATGATCCCCTCTAGCTGAAATGCATGCTTGACAAAGGCGAGGGAAATCAGCAATAATGTCGCTGATTGCTTGTCGTGGCAGTTGTGCACTATAACAATACATATCGGAACTCGTGGAGGAAGCCTTGGTACCCATTACAGCGATAAAAGGACGCACAAGAGGAAGTAGAATCGCATCATGATATCGGACGGCTCTGACGGAACTGCCAGGAATCACGTAAAGGTCGGTGCAGTTGTTCGTTGCTCTCCGAACTGATACAAGTAAGCCTCCTCCTCTGTAATGGTCTCTTCTGACGATATTTGGCTCCCGATAGACTTTCGCCATGTCATTACCCTTTGGGAATCGTTAGAGTAGATGCAAAATCGATAGTCATCCGTAAAGAATAAGTGGCCCATTGCTCTGGTGTCCAACTGTGTTGTTCACAGACCCAATTTAACCGCACTTTGCATGCGATGGTGACAAAGAAACAGAAACCACAGTCTTCGGGCTTACAGTTTACCTTCATGCAGTCGATGCGACAGAGTTTTGTGGTATACGGACTATCCTACAACAGCAGAGAGATGCTACGCCAGCTGTCGTGCTGTTAAGGATCTACGGCATTTGACACATAGCAAAAGGAAGGGATCGTCTGCCGTTGTCGTAATATTCGCACGTTCAGACCCACGCCTTCTACAGGGGTTTTGATCATTTTGGTAATGATTCCACAGCCTATTGATGACAATGCACATTCAGCTCTCTCACAACAGCGAATTGCCTTATACCAGCTTGCAACATCTCAACAACACTCCAACGCATTACATCGTGCAGATGATGTCTTCGGCTTATGCTTTCTGCTTTGACTATCTCATATTACACGAAACTGTTGCTGCTTGAGAACTGAGGTACAGGTCCAGCCTGCCCCTTTTTAAGGAGCTGTGGTGCGCGGGATCGCTTTTATATTAATTCTGGTTGCCATTTGCATTCAACGATGCAACCTGTACCTCATATGTAAACTGTATGTTTTAAGTCCCTTTTTTTACATTTGTACCTATTCTTTTAGAGTTGTTGCTTATTTTTTGAGCACGAGTGTATTTTTGAGATTTTTCTAATGCTTAATTTGGTTTTTAATTTTATCTTGTCACATAGTATTTTTTGATTTCTATCAAAACTCACTTTCTCTATCTTTCATTGAATATTTCTATATCTTTCATAAAATATTTCTATATCTATCATGCGAATTACCTGAAAATTTCTGAGTACTCATGTACCTGGTACAGAACAGTGACTGAATGAAAACAAAATGCACATTCTGCTGCTAGTCAAATAACACCTCGAGATAATATATATATATTTAGCATCATTTTATGAGCACGTATCTGTGCTTTTATTTTCTTTAGCTCAAAAAGTCCAACTCAAGCTCAAGCCCTTATCTCACGAAGTTATGAGCACATGTTTGAGCTAAGCTCATTTTCCTTAGCTCAAGAGGCCCACCGGCGGCCAAGCGGTAAAGTCGCTGAATACTGTTAGTTCAGTCCGAGGCTCGAATCCCGCGGACGGGCTGGCTGCATAGCCGTTTTCGTGTTTTTCTCTATGTGTAACGTGTATACTAACGAGTTCCTTTAAAAAGACCTCCTCAAAGTCATTTTTTCCCTTACCCTCGAGTGCTTTGCTATAATCAAATAAACCAAACCAACCTTACTTCAAGAATTTCATTCTAAGCTCAAGCCCTTAGCTCAAGAAATGAGCGCATGTTTGTGCTTTAACTTTCCTTAACTTAAGAATGAGTTTCAACTTAGTTTATTAGATCATTCCTTATAAATTTAAAATCGTCATATGATGAATAACTGCGCAATCGAAATAGCTATCTGTAATGGCATCTGATTAAGTTTCGAAATATTTTTTACTATCGCTCCTGTTAATATTTACTTTTAATGCCTTCAAAGAAGATTTTGAAGTAGTAGTTCCTGAGAAAAGCAATATTATAGTAGTCAAAACGTAATTACATTTTGATGCTTCTTACAAATTTTTCTGAATTTTCTTTTTCTACTTCCCGCTCCTTTTAGTAAATGCACTTAACGCACTTATTTTCCGTCTCTCAATATATTTACTTTGGTTTTAAAGGAATGTTCGGTTGAAGATTAAATGCTGTGTTTGCTGACATAAAACAAGTTTCGCGTCCCACCAGTAAGTATTAAACTGCATTACATTCCGCAAAAAGAAGTAACATTTGTCACTCACAAATTGACAGTTTTACGATGCGAAACAAAATACCATTTGTATCTGTTGAGAAGAAATACTTTGACGTACGGAACGGGATTAAAAATCGAATAAAGGATTTTTTTTAAATCAAAGATTAGAAATATACATTCACAAAAGGGCTGTTAATGTGATCATATTTCTCCACAGCCGTTCTGATAACACTTAACCAAATGATAACACTAAACGATGCAAAAAATACTTTTAACTAATTTAATATAAGCGGGTATAGAAACATATAAACGGATACTTTGACAGAAATTTTAATCAGGGAAAAGCAAAAGTTTGATTATGAACTATTCATAATTTATTAATGCAAAAGTTCATTTATGAACTGTTCATGAAAGTAATTGATCACTGGAACGTAACTGATCGGGAGGCTTCCCTCATTGCAAAAAAATATGTTAATGTAAAATTTTAAATTAAGCAAAAAAGCAACCTAGTTTGGCAGGGATTTTTTCAGGGGGGAAATTATGCAGATTTTTGTTTTCCTTCTGAAGAAGAGGGATCTCTGTCTGATCACCCTCAAAGCTGATAGAGTTAGTAAGAAAACCAACGTCAAACAAAGGCTATTTTATGTTTCCTTTCATTATTTCCTTTTTTTTTAATGCGTCATTGAAAACCATTCTGCAGAATGTTTTTTGCTTCTTAAGTAGATAGACCTGTGTCTGATTATCCCCGTAGAGAGCGTTAATCAAAATCTACGCCAAACTAAGGTTGCCTTTTTTGTATAAGTTTATATTGTTGATTAAAATTAAAAACATGATACTTCTGGAATGTGTGTGATCAGTGGTGTACCCCTAACCTTACCCTTACTTACTTAACTTACTTACCTAACTTACACTCGGAGCGCAGCCCTTATTGGAAAAAAGCGTGATAATGTAAAATTTATAATTATATGGAAAAGCACTCCTGGAAACGAATGACCCCTGTTTGATCTCTCTGAAAATCATCGAAAGAATTATTCAAAATCTGCAAATCCGCGAAAAAGTAAAGCTGCTTTCTCTCCTAATTTTAAATGTTTAACGAAAATCAAAATTAAACTATTTAGCGACTTAATCGCAAACTTGGCGACATTTCTTGTCACTTGAGAATTTCTATGACCTATTTTGACATTATTTGAGTGAGAACTTGAAATTAAAACAAATGCATTTTATGATATTTTGATCTTATTAATCAAAATGTTGATCACAATAAGGGAAGTGTCATTCATGTTTTCGTTTACAAACGGGCTGGACATCGGCATTTCGATAACAATATTATATTTATTTATTTTGTTTAATTAATTACGCAAAAGCACTTGAGGGCTATCCGGCTAAGGGGAGATATGTCTTCATGGAGGCCTTTCTAGGGAAAGCTGGTTTGTGTACATGCTACACATGAGGAAACCGACAAAAACGTCTATGCTGCCAGCCCATTCACATGGATTCGAAACCCGACAGAACTACCAGTATTCAGCGACTTTGCCGCTTGCCCAACAATATTTGAATGGTAGCATTAACCGCTGTCACATTAAGCAGCGTCTTCCATATATATATATACTTTTTTACTCTGAAATATGCATTTATTTCAAAAAATAATGTAGAAATTAAAAATTCGTTTCAACTCATTTGTTTTGGTCTTCTTTTTAAATTTGATATTAGTTGTCAAATTTATTTACATTTCAAAATTTTCAAAATGTATAAAAGCGTTAAAAATCAACCGTCTAGGGCGTTAAACATTTCGTATTAAACATCGAATAGGGCGTTAAACATCTAATAGGGCGTTAAACATCTAATAGAGCGTTAAACATATCGCCCCTATTAAACATACTTAAAATCAGACACTAAAGTTTAGTTTATTTTAATGTGAAAATGTTAAAAGAACTAAAAACAAGATTAAAATAGTTATAAAAAACAGTGATTTTTAAATATTTTTTACCTTTCGAAAATCTAAAAATATCAAATGAGACCAAATATTAATAAATACAGCGCGTTTCTGAAACTTTCTAGCATGACGGATTAAATCAGTCTGTCTAATATTGACTATATTTTTTAATTCACTTTAATATAAAATAGATTGATTCTTCACATCCTCAAACGTATTATGAGACCAGCCGTATTCCAAACACATATTACATACCAAGCAAAACTTTTTGCATCCAAACAGGATGAATTGGATGTATTTCAACGTAGACGTATAGCGAGGTAATGTAATTACGAGTACAATGTAACCGTCCTGGCTGATAATAATCGCTGCATGGTTAACGCAGCACCCCACCACAGGTTAAAACAAAAATACTGTTAAAAACATCAAACCGAAATTTCCAATAATACTCTATTGCCATTTATAAAGTTCACCATATCCTTTGCAAATCTAAACTCTTCCCTGTGGCAATAGAATTCTTTAATGTTGCTGTGATTTTCTCTAAAATACCGCGATAATACGCAGTCTTCGACAGAATGTCTGCATTGCCTTCAGACCTACAAAAATTATAAAGACTGTTATTCTGAAAATGAAATTTTTTCAGGTTACACCGGAAAGCTCCCGTGCTCAGTAATTATTTGATTGTAATGAAAATCGTATATCATTCTTATATTTTTAGAAACTCCAAAGTTCAACAAATAACTTTCCTTTTTCCCGAAATGTTCCATTTCTCTTTCCATCGACCATAATAGAAGTCCTTAATTTTACCAATAACAGTTCTTTTTTATGTCTGAATACCGAAAACATCTCCGCCACTACCCATGGCAGCCTCCTTGGCCAGCATGTCGGCCCTTTCATTGACTGTAACACCAATATGGGCTTTCACCCAGTTCATTTTCACTTCATATATTTTCTCAACTTTTACAAGAGATCTTCTATACATGAAACCATAATATGAGTGTTATCAGCATCTGCTAGTGCTTTCAAACCAGACAGTGAGTCTGTATATATATTAATACACGTCAGGATTTCATCAATCCATTTAAGAGCAAATATGATAGCAGTCGATTCGGCTTGTAAGTTTCAAGTCTAATTTTACTGTAGTCTATTTCTATACCAAACAAATAAACCACATATGCTAAACCAATTCCATTGTCATAATCCGAACCTTCTGTAAATATATTCAATTCTTATACGTAAATATTTGATCTAATGTTCCTGCTTTTCTTAATGGTGGACGTATACGGTTAATATTAAAGAAAGAAAAACATGCATTACATGCAGTAAAACCTCCGTCAGTAAGAAAATCAACATTTTGTGAACGTAATTTAAATTTATCATAATAAAAAGAATAAAATATCGAGAGGGGTAGCATATCGACCAATATGCAAACGACTTCCGTCGAGGCTGTTTCAAAGCATCTGGTCAGAAGCAGCAGTCAGGGTCGTTGTATTATATTAATTTATTTCTGATTCTCTTTAGGTGTACGGCCTTGGAACTCAAGCCCCAGCGCCGCATAGTATAATGGGATTAATAAGTGTTTTCTAAATTAATCTAATAATGCTATGTATCAGTGCTAATGACACTGCTGAGAAATTTCGTTTATAAAACATCAGAATAGAATTAGTTTTTTTATGAATATAATTAAAATGTTCTTCAAAATTCAAATTGCAATCGAAACAAATCTTATGTTTATCTCCACAGGGCTTATTTATGGCAGATTAAATGATACACATTTTTTTGCCGCACTTAATTGAACTTATTTCCTCGAATTTCGTTACAGATATATTTCTTATTAACTGATTCAGTTCTCATTTCCAGATAAAAAAAATACATAAAAACTGAAAATAACTTCATTAAGAATTGTAAAATACAGAAAACATAAGACACCAAATACAGTTAAAATAGCTAATTTTTTTACGGTTAAACTTAAGAGTTTCCACGCAAAAACAAGCTATTTGGCCAGCGGGCAAGATGGCACATTTTTCGGTGTACAAATCCGAGAGTTTACATTTGGACCCACTTAGCAAAACGAAACTGGCTTAATTAACTATTTTACTAAGTTTTAAATGTAAGCAAATGGAGGTTCCTTAGGCTTAACTCTCCACTTAACTATTAAATTGTTGATAATTCTAGAACTATAGGATGCAGATTATCTAAAGGCGAAAAACGCTTTAACTGGAATATAAAAACAAAACAATTCAGACACTATTAAAGGAAAAAATGCGCAATTTACCAACATATAAGAGTAAGCAGACTAAGCTCACCGAGACTGGTAAAGAGCAGAAATGTATATATACATATATATGTATTTAAAATTGGTGCAGCCGATTACAATGAAAAAGGGAGGAGCACAACTACATGTTATAGCAATCCCATATAGAAAATTTCAATGTTCTACGGCTACTTGTTCTTGAGTTATGGGAGATATATACATACCGTCCGTCGACAAAAACAGTCTGGCTGGTGGCGGTCGCTACAGCAACAGGGCTAGTACACTGACTACCAATAAGTATTTGGTAGTCAGTGTAGATACCTGCGATAGAAAATAAAAACTAACTTTATTCAAAATCAATAGTTGGTAGAGCCTCCACGAGAGGTAATTACAGCGTGGACCCTCCGGGGCATACTTTCCACAAGTCCTTGTATGACAGCTAGTGGTATTTTCTTCCACTCGGCTTGGAGAAGACATAGAAGTTCCTTCACCGATTTTGCACGGGTAGTGCACCCCTGAATTCGGCGATGCAACTCGTCCCAACGGTTCTCGATAGGTTTCAGGTCTGGACTCTGGGCAGGCCAGTCCATTCGATGAACTCCATTGGCACCATACCAAGCCTTGGTTAACGTCGAAGCATGACAACTGGCATTGTCGTCCTGAAAGAAACAGGGGTCCAACCCGTAAAAATGCCACAACGTAGGAAGCGCATTGTCATCCAAAATAGTTCAGTATGCATCGGAGTTGAGCTTACCATGAATGGGGACCAAGGGTCCCAGGCCCTACCAGGAGAAACAACCCCTGACCATAATTCCACCTCCGCCGAACTTGATTGGTGGCACAATGCATTCTGGCAGGAGACGTTCTCCAGGTAGACGCCAGACCCAGACCCTGCCATCCGAACGGTAAAGGGTGAACCTTGATTCATCACTCCAAAAAACCCGTTTCCACTGATCTACTGTCCAATTTCGATGTGCTTTGCACCACATTAACCGAGTAGAGCGGTTGAACTTTGTGATCAAAGGCTTATGGGCAGCAGCACGACCATGCAAACCAAGCAGATGTGCTTCTTTACGGATGGTATTCGTTGAAACAATACTCCCGGATGCCTGTTGAAACTCCTCGCGGATGAGGGCCATCGGTTGGGTGCGGTTCTTCCGAATTTCTCTGGACAGCACTCGTCGGTCTCTATCTCCCAGTTTCGTTGGTCTGCCGACTCGGGGCACATTCCGACAATCACCGCTCACCTTCCACTTTTTAATCACATAGGCCACTGTCGATGTTGGGTACTTCAGATCGTTAGATGTGTCCCTTAAGGATCGGCCACATTTGTGATACCCGATAATTACACCGTTCTCGAAATCAGAGAGCTCTGAGCTGCGAGGCATCTTGCATGCGACTGAAGCCTGTATATATATATATACAGGATTTTTCTCAGCAAATCGGTTACAAACTTTCAGGAGAGATAGAGTATACCTAGACGGTGGAAAATCCCATAGCAATGCATGGTCGGAAACGATTTCCTGGTGCGGTAGTAACAACACAAAACACAAGAAAGGAATAATATGAACAATGTCAGGAAATATGTTTATTACGCTTATTAAGGCAAAAATCAAGAAATAAGAACAAAAATAGACAAAGATCGTCATCAAAGAGGGTGTTTAAAATAACGATCTCGAATCCTGATGCAAGCCTCACATTTGCGGCTCATGGAAAATCTGATTTTCTGGAAAATACTGGGCGCATCTTGGACTTCTCCTGCATCTGCCACCATACGTGCAACAAGTTCCTCAGCACTTCTAACGGAGGTTTCATGCACCAGTGTCTTGACATACCCCCAGAGGAAGTAGTCAATGCATTTGAGGTGTGACGATCTTGCTAGCCAATGCACCGGACCACCTCTGCCGAGCCCATATTGAGGATACGTTTCGAACGTAATTTCGCACAACTTCTTTGATGACGATCGCCTTTTTTTTGTTCTTATTCCTTGGTTCCCGCTGCACTAAGCATAACATAACATATATTCTCACCCTGCTTGTGGCGTTCCTTTCTTGCGTTTTGTGTTGTCACTACCGCACTAGGTAAGTGTTTCCGACCGTGCATTGCTATGTCATTTTCCATCTACTACGTATACTCAATCTCTGCTGAAAATTTTTAACCGATTTGATAAGTCCCATATACAAAATTGCAACGTTGTAAGGCTAGTCGTTTTTGAGTTACGCGAGATACATATGTACGTACGTACGAACAGACGTCATGAACAAACCCATTTTTCATCCCTTTTAGAATCCGCTTTGGAATAAAGAGCCCTTTATTGTGTCCTATCTAGCATACGTCACCCAAAAAGGTAATCAAATTGGATTCGGAAACAATCAAAGTGGGTGTGAAATCTGATAAGCGAAATTTTTCGAGATTACAATACTTCCTTTACGTCGTACAAGGAAGCAAAAATTAATAATTTTTTACAAAATGCGATATGTAACATTTTACACATTCATTCGGTCCCTATATTTATATTTAGGAGACTTCTTTATTCTTTGTTAAAAATCAAATATAAAATGATTGTCTATTTATAACTTTGCTAAATTTGATGCATCAGAAGAATCTCACGCAAGATAATTTACAAATTTTCGAAGTCTTAAAAAGCATAATTAGTATTCTCATGAAGGTTTATTACTTTAGAATCATAATCTGGTAATCGTAAAAAATTCTTTAAAGTATACACATTTTTTCTTTTTAATTAACGCAAACAATATTACCAGTTGCCAATGCTGATCATTACTAAGTGTTTTCTGGAAAACGAATGTGTAAGATTCTGTGAATGAGGTCTCTTTTTCAGAAAAAAACAATTACTTTGATGAATATTTTTCACAATAATCTGCATATAAATGCTAATCATGTAGTCTCTTAACGTTAGAAATCTTCTAATAAATTAATGCAGAGGATATTTACACATGTTAGGAGGATTTCGAGACCATTTAATTAATGTGTAAATTATAAGACTGAGTAAGACTTGTATTTTGATCTGCCTAACCTTTCTGTAAATTCAGGGATTAATGGAAATATTTAACTTTTAAAAACTAATTCCACCATACAGTACTTATCCTTATTGGACTGGAAGACCCGCTGGGGACGCCAACAAATATCTTTAGTAAATTAAATTGTACAGCTTGCAATTAGTACTACTTTTACAATTACCTTATAAATTAAACATTCAATATAATGCAATAACTCAAAAGAAGCTTAACGTAGGTTCAAAATAAATAAAAAAAACCTTAACTTAGGTTTACAATTAGATTTATAATAAATTGAAAAAAAAAACTTAACTTAGATTTACAATAAATTAAAAAAACCTTAAGTTAGGTTTACAATAAATTTTAATGCCTAATAATCCATATATTAATTAAAATGACTATTACATAATACAAAATTAAATAAACATTGCTTCATACAAAATATTTGTAATAATTTCATCAATCTTGTCTTTAGATTATTTGAACTCATAAATTATAATGACCATTATTATACAAAAAGAGATAATTCAAATTACACATATAACATCTTCATTTTTAGTTATTTCTTTTAAAATCCTTGTAAGTCTCGATTTTGTTTCATCGTTTTATTATAACTTAAATAAATCGCAAGTTTTTTGTAGTGCTATCAAAAGCCCAATCCACATACTTCTTAAATGTTCACATAAAATTACATATCTAAAATCTAAATTGTATTTTCTTAAATATTCGATCTGATAGTCTTTTTCTGTGCTAGAAGTCTGCATCGTGATTTCCAGGACAGAAGGGCTTTTCGCAAAAAATTCCATGGATATAGATTTCTATTCCTCTTCCATAACTTTCCAGAGTTGATCCATCATGATCGGTTTGCGCTTAGAAAGAGCTCCTTTCAAGAGACCAAAGGCACCGTAGCCCATAGCTACACGTTATAAGACTTGGCAGGAATACGTTGAAAAGGTATATATGCAGTACCTGCATCAGTCTTCATTTTTTTTTCAAAGAAATGCAGTGGTACTTTTCGAAGTATGACTTGTTGTCTTGTCTTGTCTTGACTTGTTGTATTGTCTTGTCTTGACAAGGTCGATGACATAAAGAAATGTTCTTTTGAATAAATGAAGAAAGAAAATGAAATGAAGAAAGAAATGTTCTTCTGAATGTTAATAAAGAAATATTTCTTCTGTAAATATCGGAAATAACACTTTCTCTTCATAGTACGTTTATAAGGTATTTCTCCCGCCTTCTTCGCCTGCCTTCGTGGTGTAGCGGTCTGCATGCTCGACGCGTAACCGAGAGGTCCTTGGTTCGATTCCCGGCGAAGGCGTTGCTAATTTTTCATCTCACCTGATACCAAAATAACCTAATGTCTCTACGCTGGCGCCCGAACTAAAAAGGTGGTGGATGAAGATTCTCCACCACCGCGATTTCGCGATTGGGTCCCCAAAACCCGAGTCGCCCTTTAAAAGGGGCAGTGTATAAGGTATTTCCCCCGCCTTCTTCGCATGCCTTCGTGGTGTAGTGGTCTGCATGCTCGACGCGTAACCGAGAGGTCCGTGGTTCGATTCCCGGCGAAGGCGTTGCTTATTTTTCATGTCTCCTGCTTCGAAATAACCTAATGTCTCTACACGTTGAGTTGAGTGTATCACATTCCGCACTCTTCTTATTTTTAATTTCCCAATGTAAGAAAACCAGGCGACAATTTTAAACCCCTTTGCATTCACAGAACCAGCTTTGGACACAATTTGTTTTGTCTTAGTTTTAGATAATAAATCGACCTTTTTTGTTCCATTCATTTCGTGCCTCATTAAGGGTCACAATGCATTTCCATTTATCTCCTTCTAAGTAGATTTCATAGAGGGTTCTACAAATTGTTGTGCTTTGAGTCACATGGATCATGGTCTAATAAACATTATGTTTTTTAGCTTTTTTTTACATTGTAAATCTTGGTTTATTATTTTACTTATTGTTGCTATAGATGTGTTTAAAGATTTTGAGGGTGATTTCTGCGCCGGCGGAAATTTTCTTGTTGATCTCTCGTTAACTTTAGAAATATTAGAGATCTCTCGTTAACTTTAGAAATATTAGAAACAGTACGTACCTTTTTCGGGTATTCGCTAGAAGTCTTTTTTTCATGTAGAAGTAATAGTTGAAGGTGTTTCGCTATTCGATTAATATTGTTGCTTATTTTGCACTTCGGAATTTTAACAATATGCATTTCAGATTGTTTCTGAATTGTGGAATAGGAATATTTGACTTTGGAAAGCGCAAAAGCGTTAATTCCGAGTGGATTGTAATATAAACTTAAAATACAAACATCATTTAATATTTTTTAATAATTTTATTTAACGTTTAAAATCTTGCTTCCGATGAAACAGCGAAACAAAGGAAAGATTAAACGCTTTTCAGAAACTACATTATCGTAACAGTTTAAAAGGAGCAGACGGTATTTTTCATTTCGAATAATCAGTTGTTAATGAAATTTATTCCATTCAAATGAAATTTTTATCACTCCAAAGTTCCACTTTTTGTATTTTAAATTCTATATAATGAGTATCGGTCTTTCCTCAATATGATTACAGTGTAAAAAGTTAGATTTCGTAATTTTTACAAAACTAATTTCTCTAACTTAAAAATGCCTAAAAATGAATAAATATCCTTATGATTTTGTACAATTTTGTATCTGGAAGTCTTTGCCTATGACCAGCGATTGCGAAAATAAAGGCCAGGTAAAGATATTTGAAGAAATGATGTTATAAAACTTTCCTGTTGTAAGAGAATTCGGCATTTTCAGAGTAAATGTTTCAAATTAACAACAAATGCTGATGGTACATTACCTTACCCGGAGACCTGAACGTCAGCTGTGCAAATGGTGGCATAATTACAAGGGCACAGTTTCTACTATGTTGCAGAAAATTCGTAGCGTCAGGCAATTAAAATTTCAACCAATTATGACCCAACTCTAGATGATAACAGTGACCCCGCTTTTGTCGCTCATGCATAACTTTTCGCAACAGAGATTGATAGCTGTTCTCCGTCTTCTGCAACTGTTTTCAGTTAAAGTTGATTATTATCCACTAGTAGGTATTAGAGTAGAGTTTACTACACCTCGGCAGCGTGAAATCACTCCTCATTTTTGAACATATTCAGATTCCTAAGGTGCAGAATTTAATTAGTAAAACCCGTAATTCCTAAGCAGTTGTCATTAACAGATGATTCAGATTTTATGGTGAAAGAATATTAGAGATTATAAAAAAGCAATTTGCTTCAAATGCTATATTATCAAGAATACAGTGAGAAGTGCTTCAAATACTGTATTATCGAAAATAAGCAATCTAATGATATCACTGCTACATTAATTTGGAACCATCCTGCATTTTTATAATACTTGCACTAAGTAAGGAAGTAATTTACAATTTTTGATGTCATTTTCAACTCGGTAAATTAAATTGGGTTAATTCGAGGAAATACGTTCAAATGAAGTGCAGTAAAAAATGTGTGTGCTGTTGCGAAATCCCCCAACCGCGATGAGATAGCTTCCCCGCCAAGATGACGAAGTTAGGGTTGCCAGAAGGTGCCAGGGAAAGGCAAGGTTGCCAGATTTGGCGCTAAGTCGCTTATTTGGCGATATTTTGGGATAAAATTGGCGATATGTCATAGACGGAGCGAAAACATTCTAGAATACATGTTTAGGGGTTTTCTATATATCCTGCCTGTGTTAGGAGAGTCTAGTGTCTTGAGTTCAGAGATTAGATAAGAGCAATCGACCGAGTCGGGAATTGTACTTTAGTGCTTTGCTGTGAAGCTGTCTTCACCGTTATAGCCTAAAGGCTGTGTTGCTGGTTATTTCACCGTGTCTATCGTAGTTTTCGACGACTGTAAACGTGTTTTTGAAACTGTCCTGTGTAATACTGGTGAACATATTGTGTTATGATTCTTCATATAGCGTTATTATCAATTACGTCAAATCCACGAACCCGTAGAAGACGACAATATAATTTAATAGGCCATGCAAGGAAGTCATGTAATGTCCACATCAGATTTTTTTATTCATATAATGCAACCAAAAGTTTTCTGTTGATTTCAATTGTTACTACGAATGTGCGGAAAAATATTCTCCGTATAACAGAGAATTTTAATATAGTTATAGGAAACAGCTACAGCTCTACAGCTCGATCTTCGAAGATTTCCGCATCTTGCTCCGTTATACTACGTAATGTCGACGCTGCTTTGCATTATGAAATGCAAATAATGTTCCGTGACGATTCCTTTACGTAACGGTGTTTAATATACTGCAAGTTTCCGTTACGTTCCTAATATAAACATTATGTGATGTACATTTTCCTTTATACCAGTAAATGAAAATAATGTTCCGTAACGGTTCTGTTACGTCATATAAATGTAACCTTTTGGAAGTTCCTGTTATTTTTTTCGCAATGATTTCTTTAAAGTAATGTAGCCGTTACATTTCATAATATAAGCATAATGTAATATACATAATCTTTACATTACGTGATGGAAATAAGACTGAGTAATGTTTCCATTTCGTATTATAATTTAACGTTCCGTAAATATCCGTTCCGTACGCAATATAAGTATTGCGTAGTATTCATGCTTCTGTACAGAGATTAATTACGTAATAATTACCAGACATTGTTTTTTAAACAATGTCTGGTAATTATTACGTAATGTAATTCAGTATACCGCAAGTACACCATTACACTGCGTAATGCACATGTTCTTTGAAATTACAAAATGAAAATAATATTCCGTAATGTTTCCGATTATAAGTGATATAATTTAATGTTCTGCAAATATCTGTTACTTTCCGTAATATAAGCATTATGTACAATTCAGGTTTCTCGATATTTCGTAATCGAAAAATTGTTCCGTAATTTTTCCATTACGTATTTCCCCGGGGGTCGACGTGGAGAATTCGGGAATGCTACTGGCTAGGATCTGTACCTAGGCAGTCTCGGCCACGGGGAGCGGTTCTGGAGGCCCCAGAAAGGTCATTTATTGGCCTCCCCGGTGGTTTAGAGCAGAACGGCTCTAGTAGCCCGGGGGTTGTGTCCCGGGTTCACTGGGTAATGACCCTCTGGGACGGGCAGCCCGCGCGACTGGTAGGTAGCAAGTTGACGCCCTTTTTAATATAAGATTCGTGCTGAAGAAAACAATGGCAGGTTTCAATGCTAGCACATAGCCAACTCAAAGCATTTTATCATAAAATAAAAATATTTCTTAATGATTTTATATGATTATGATAATTCTAAAGTAATAGAACTTCTTGAGAAAATTAATAACGTGTCTTTTAGCATTTGAAAATTTATAAGTTACGTGCATGAAAATACATTGCGCTTACGAGTGGTAGCAAAATTATAAATTAAAGAATGCTGCATATTAGCAAATCCTCAAACGATATCACTGAATAACATTTAAAGCAGAAAAATCAACCTAAAATTACTCCGATTTATGTACTAACCGACCCTTCAAGGAAGTTGAAAATGACATCAAATATTTCATATTTGAAGTTAAATATCTCGGTCAATTTTTATCATACTAAAGCCTTTTTTTCAAAAACAAATTTTAAGAAGCGTGTACAATTTTCCTGAATGTAAATACATCAAAACATAGTTTAAAAATTTTAATTTTGCAATTTTTAAAGAACTGGTTTATTCTTAAATTTAAAAGCCCGCCTGTGACCAAGCCGTAAAGACGTTGAACACAGGTAGTTCAGTCTGAGGTTTTGAATCCCGGTGAGTGCATTGGCTGCAAGGGCGTTTTCTTGGCTTTCCCCATGTGTAACGTGTATACGAGCCAGTTTCTCTTAAAAGGTCTTCCACAAAGGTATCACTTCCACTAGACAGATAACGCTCGAGTGCTTTGCCGTAAGTAATAATAAACCAGACTTAACCTTAAATTTAAAAATGATAAAAGATGAATGTTTACGTGACTTAAAACATTTTTCAAACTGGAAGTATACATTTACTATTAACGGCTGTGAAACTAAAGGCCAAGCAAGAAGTTTCGTGGATGCGATTTGTATTGTAGAATTTTTACACAAGAAATTGCCAATAAAGATAGCGTACGTACCTAATAAAGAATGAGAAAAATGTGAATGTATCTGTTCGATCAAATGGCTTTACTATCTTCAACAGTGTGTTCTTCAACGAGCCATACATTATCGCTTGCTTTGGTAAAAGAAATGTCTATTTTTCGCTTTAGGAAAATGGAACATATTCACATTTGTGTTCCAAAATCTCTGGTCGTTTTGTACAGTTCAAATCAAATGGATGTTTTTGTGTAACATAATGCTATATATAATAGCATCTAATATTCACATTTCGTTCACACACTCTTTTTTTTTTCCTAAGAGGTTTTTAAATTACGCAATTTTAAAGTAACTTCCCTTTAAAATTAAGTACCTGGCAATTGATCAGAAATTAAAATGAGACAAAAAGTAGACGTACATTGGCATAAAGTTTGAATACTGCTCAATGCATTTCGGGAGCAACCAGACATAGGTTCCACTTCTTCAGGAGCAGAAATTGTTTTGCTGTTTAATGTGGGTTTGTTGCTTAAATTTCAATTCTAAGTGACTGTGATTCTCTTTAAATTAATCTGATTAGCAATTTTAAGTAAAAAGTTCGACATTTGCATAAATTTTTATCATTCTAAACGTCAATACTCATTAGAAATTTTATGAAGGTAATCTATTGTGTTTCACACTTTCATCTATAATTAAGGAATGCTGTCAAGTAAAATTTAAGAACTTTAATGAATGACGTTTGTGTTAAAATTACGCAACTGATAAATTTTGTAGATTTCATTGTTGTGAAAATAACTTGCACAAAAGGGCTATAAGTCTCGAAAGACTAGTTTGCGAAATTCACTGGAATGAGTTATTTCTCTGTTTATTAGAGTCTGGTGCTATTCGGGAAAATGTAAGCTATTTATGTTTCAGATTTAATCTATCTGTTACGAATGAACAACCTAAGATATTTAAAAGCAATAGATGTAGTTCATAAGAATATTGGTTTTTACATTTAAATCGAACTGATTTCAATAAAAATGCATTTAATTATTGATCTACATAATTAAAATCATCCATTATTTTTAAAGAATAACGTTACATATGTTTTCATTTATTATATACACAGAAGATGAAGAATGCCCTTACGTTATGCTAAATGACAATCCCAAGCATTTTTCTGTGCATCTAATAGCATCGCATAAAATGTTTTTCTACTCCGTCTGGGCCGTTTCTGTTCATAATATTTACTGATCAGTCATACTGAATTTTAAAATAGCCCTTTTGAGCAATTGCTAAGATCTGGACCATTTCAGATTTGTTTTTACTTCCTTGTACGAAGTAAAGAAAGTATTGTAATCACGAAAAATATCGGGTATCATATTTCAACGAAAATATCCATTTTAACCGCTATCGAATGCAATTTAACATTGCTTCTGAGTGACATCTGTACGTAAGGACAGAATAAAGGACTCTTTTCCCAAAACGGATTGCTAAATGGACTTAAAATGGACGCAGAACAGATTGCTTTCGTGACGTTTGTACGTCCATACGTGTGTATGTATCTCGCATAACTTACAACCGAGTGGCCTCAGAATGTTGAAACTTTGTATGTAGGACTGCTATAAACAATTAGTTGTGCACCTCCCTTTTTGGTTGTAATCGAACGCATCAAAAGTTTATATATATACCCGCTCTGTTACTCGCTCGGTGAACTTAGTTTTTTATTCTTATTTTCTTCTTATTAGTCAGTTTCTGCATCTTCAGTGTTTTTTGCTGAGTGGCTTTTCTTCAGTGTGTTTTGGAAAAGTAAACTTTCAGTTTATTGCACCGAAAACTCTGCCTTCTTGCAAGCTGGTCGCACTGCTTGTTTTTGCGTAGAAACGTTTTGAATTTTACATGTAAAGAAAATGTTTTTTAATTCTTTTAACTCTATTTAGTGTTTTATGTTTCTCTATGTTTATCAATTTTTAATGAAGATATTTTTAGTTTTTATGCATGTTTTCCTTGCCGCGAAGTGAGAACTGAATTAATTGAATGAGGAATTTTTCTCCAATTAAATTCGAGGAAATAATAAAATGCAGCAAAAATTCTGTATAATTTAATAGGCAGTGCAAGGAAGTTATTGGGTGTCCAGATCAGATTTTTTAATTTTTATTTTAATGCCCTCTGTCCTCCGGATTTTTTCAATTGCAATGGACGATTTAAAACTTAAAAATTAGTTTTGATCAATATTTTCTTGGTGATATTTCCGTATAAGAGAAAATTTCGTTTTATTATTTGAGAAAGTAATTTACTCTAATTTGCATCACTTTTGGCGAAAATGCGGAGAAAAACTTTCACTGTGACGTAGCAAAAGCTTTTTGGTTATTCAAGTATTATTACATTATTCCAAGCTAATTAGAATTAAATTATTGCAACAGGAGAAGAGGCTACATAACAGAGTTTATCACAGCTTCAGTATTATTATGTTAACGACAATGTAGATAATGCTATCACACGATTATTAAGCTATAGTCTAACGCAGGAAGATTTATTCACGCTCATGAAGCGAATGAACACATTGGCGAGGCCATTTATACTATTCTACCATACAGAATTTACGAGTTGTGCCGTTGTTATATTTGTGTTTAAATACTTACTCTTCCCATATTCTTCCCTTTTATCGTTGAGTTCATTTAAAGTAGTCTTTCCTTTTAACGCAAGTCGTACATATCATAATTATGTAAATATTTATAGCGATTTGTATATAATTTATTTTTCACGTATTTTTGTAACTATGAACAGTTTATTTATTTCATGCATTTGTTTGTCTGTTTGTTGTGTTCCTTGTAAAGGAGTTCCTGTCCGCAACGTTACTCGACATAAACCCGCTGAGGGTGGATCCCGTGGGGTGGTTTCCCGAAATTTTAAGTATACGGTGACATGCTTTTGTTTTAAAGATCAAGTCCTCGAAATTTCATCCCGATCGGAATAAAACGGTGGTTTTGTACGAACTCACAGCAAACATACGGACACTCTTCTAGATATATATGTAATAATAAAATGGAAGGAAAAGACGGAGCAGCGTCCATGCATAAAAGCTATATAAAATAAAGAAACTTGGCAGTCGAGGAGGTTTTAATTCCATTTTTGTTTTTCAGTTGACGTTCGTGGCCACAGTCACTTGACACTCTAGTCGTTCCTATTCAGGAAGATTTACATTTTGGAAAGTATCGCGATAGAAAGCGCGCACAACGAAACAACGAACAAGCAGTGAAGAGAGAGCAACTAAAGTGCTTAGTTAGTCAACATGGAAGCACACGAAGATAAAAGTTTTGGTTTGAGTTGAGAGTTTCAGTTTCCATTTATTACGTCATCAGCGCTGCGCAGGCCATGCAAAATGGAATGAGCTAGAAATGACGCAGTTCAGAGAATTTATTACGATTTTTAAAACAGAGGGAGAGAATTAGGGGTTAATTTAAATTAGAATTTTGATTTACATATTTTTAGATGCAAAAAAAAATACTATGGCTTTGCTCTTTGCGAACTAGCAACCTTTAATTAATTTTCTTCAATTCAGGATCTTCCCCTAGACCAGTACCTTCTGGAATATTCGCGCCTATTACATAACCTCCTCATATAAATGCTGCGTCATAAGTTTTCCTATACAGATGCCTTCTCGCCTTCGTCCTGCTAACGCCTTCGCTATGCTCCTCTTTCTTTGTTAGAACGTTATGACGTATTAAAGTTTAAAGTCAGTCGTATCTAGTAGTTGAATTACTGAATAAGTTATTTTAGTAACTCCATCTAAAAAAATCATCTGCTCTAAATTAAAATAAAGATATGCTGTTAAAAGTGAAAGTCCTGAGTCGTATTTTTTCTCCATGGTTCAATTATCCCAGCTTCATCAACCATCTGCCAAAACGTGTAATGTAATAGCCTCACCATTCACCCACGATGTGTTGGAATAACTGAAATATTATATAAATGTATATACCAAGTGTATATACATAGTTACTTCTTGCATATACCAAGCTCGAGGGAGGGAGAGAAAGATAAATATTTCAAAAGATGTTGCACCTGTCATCGAAGCATGAAAAAATTGGTTGATGAAGTAGTAAGGAATTTTCCTTTTTCGTCACGTGCCTTCATGGTGAAATTGGAAAGCAAGTCCGTCTGGTAAGCGGGAGATCGGGAGTTCAAATTCCAAAGGAGGCACTGCTAATCTGTGTTGTTTCCAGGCTCTAAAATATCACTCTACATCTGATGCTCGAAGATAAATGCGGTAGACGACAATTCGTCGTCACCAAGATTTGGCGACTAGGCCCCGTCGTAGTGTAATTGAAAAGCACGTCCGACTGGCAATCAGGATGTTCATAGTACGAGTGCCTATGAAGGCACTTAGTTATTATTACCATTATTATTTGGGTTTTGGGTCCGAAATCAGCTTAATAAACTCTGCAAAGCATAGCTTCCTAATAAAAATATTAGTTAAAGATGCTAAAAAATGAATTTTTACAAGCATAAAAATATTCCTTTTGCGCAGGCATTTCGAAAAATGTAACCGAACAACATTTAATTTGCTTCCATAGTGTGGAACAAGATAGTTTTTAATTTCAAGTTGCAGAAATTGTAATCGATTTTCTTACGAATAAAAAGTATTTTAGCTTTTACATTTGCACCTCATTCAGTTCGTTTGAAAAGAATCTTCCAAAAGACTTCATTTTCTCTTCAACAAATTAAAATTTCAGGCGCTTGAAAGATAAGACGTAGCCAAGAGAAAATTTAAGGGTGTCATGTAGGAAATTGTTTCTTCGCTCTTGAAATTTAATAACTCCAAACCAAGTCGGTTTTCTTTTCTGCGCTTCAGATTCACGTTAGAAATTTTAATGAACAATTTCTTAAAAAGCTCCAGATAAGAGTGATAAATGTTTCGTACAGTCTTAGTAAGATGTTTCTAAGTTTGCGAAATGCTTAAGTGAAAAAAGATACTTTTCTCAAACCAGATACTAGAAAATTAATGTACGCTAAGTTCTAAGATTAAACGTTACTCCTGCAATATAAGCGTAAATCGGATATAAAAAATGGAACATAAATTTTTCTAGAAGAATCATGATGACTTTAATCACAAAGGCTTGCATCTTAGCTGCAACATGATCAGGACTGAAAGTAGTTTTTGCTCTACGAGTAGCAGAAAGTATCTATAATGGTTCCGGCGAGAAACTTAAAGAGTCGGTCTGTCTGCCTGTAATGAGCAAATTTTATGTAGAAATTTGTATCAGAAACCGTGACCAGCTGCAGCTAGAAGGCGATGTTCGTAGGGTTGCCTTCGTGGAGGACTTTCTAAGGAAAACTGGCTCGTATACTCGTTACACATGGAGAAAACCACGAAAACGCTTATGTAGCCAGCTCGTACGCTTGCAATCAAACTCAGACCGAATTACCCGTATTCAGCGTCTTCACAACTCTGTCGCTGGTCTATTCGAAAGCGGAAAAGGGATCATCTCAGGCGAAGACGTTGTAGGAGAAGGATGCATCGGTTCAGTTACGAGGAACTGGAGGATAGGCTTTACATTTATGGGTTCTTGGATGGAAATGGACAAGTAGTAAGACGTATGTACCGACAAACAAGTAGTAAGACCGGCAGTAAGACGTATAGAATTTCAAACAGACGTCTGCCATGTTATCTATTGTACGGACAATTGCATCACGGAGTAAGCAGCCACATCGATCGGCCACATACTACACGCAGAGAAAACTGCGCTGCGAGAAATTGAGATGAACCCAGAAGCAAGTATCGGAGCAATCAAACACGATCTGCTGCAGCCTGTGCGACAAAGACACATTGCACAAGGATATCCTTCTCTTGCGATGTTCTCGCAAAGTTTGTAAACGACGTTTTGGAACACCATGTGCATACGTCCGAACGAACTATCACAGTTTTGGATATGTTTTCCTGTCATATTTTGCAGTATTGTTGGGTAAAATCAGACATTTGTTTGAAGAATGTAACTGAAAAGTAAATTGCAGAATGACGGACGTTGAACCAGGTAGAATCATGACTTCGCAGACAGCACCGAATCTTCCCATCGCAGAACAAATGTGTTCAAGAGTAGTACAGTACCGATTTGAAGGCTTTCGGCATACTCTTCAAATAGAATTTCGGGGTCCCTGGCAGACGATTTTCTGCAAAATGAGAATATTGATTGGATAGACTGGATAACTGGTCTTAGCCCTTCAAGCCCTTATGCCCCCTCCTACTTCAGCCCTTACGTTTTTAGGAGGGAGTAGATGCAGCTTCACCTTCTCTGTCACAGAAACGTCATGGACCTGAAAACAGCGTTATTGCAGGTTAGTTTGGTTTACTTGATTATAGTAAAACTTTCAATAACTATCTGCCTAAAGAAAGGAATGCCTTCGTGGAGAACTTTTTAAAGGAAGCTGGCTCATATACAGGTTACACAAGGAGCAGCAGAAACGCCTATGCAACCAGCCCGTTCGCCGAGATTCGAACCCCGAACGCAACTACCAGTGTTCAGCGACTTTTCTGTTCTGTCGCTGTTCCGATCTGCGTTCGATCCCAGCGGGCAAGGATATGGGAGTTTTCAAAGTTTCCTTCATGTGTAACGCTTATACGAGCCAGTTCTCCTTCGAAAGTACTCAACAAAGGCATTCCTTCCCTTAGGTGGATAGCCCTAGCGAGCTTTGTCGTAATCTCAGCAAACCAAACAAACTTATGGGGGGTGTTAGAGGGACCATAGTCCTAGAAACTTTCCTCTTCCCGTTCATGCAGCCTCAGTTTCAAACTTTCCTACGCCAATGATCTTGCTCTATAATCCTGCGTGTGTACGATGGTTATAATAGGTTATAATACAGTGTCTGTTTTTGCATTTTGTCAGTCTATCCCGGTAACAGATATTATCATAATGTGCCCATCAGTTCTAGAAATAATCTTATAAATATCAAAAATTATTAATTTTAAAACTAGCGTATTTGGGCACTTAATCACTATATTATTTTGGTTACAGAGGTTTTTTAGTTGATTAATTTATTTCCTTGAATCTTTTTTGCATTTATTTCGTTACACATCGTTCCTTCTTTAGTTAATGACATCAGTTTTAATATATTTCTTTTTATTACTTTCAATTAGTCTAATCAGGAAATGTCGCTAATTTCTTTTTCCCTTTGCTCGGCCCATTGATTTCATTATAAATCTAATTATTTCTCTTCCTACATTTACAAACATATTTCATTCATGAGAAGAAAGGTTGCTGTCTAATCGCCATTAAATTCGGTAGCTTTGATTCAGCAATAACAACATTCTAAATTTGCTTTCTTTTTAAGTTCAGGCGCCACTGTAGCGACATTAGATTATTTCGAAGCAGGGCATATGAAAAATGAGCAATGCCCTCCCCAGAACTCGAATCTCGGACTTCTCGAATACGCGCCGATTGTGTTGACCATTACATCATGTACGCGTGCTAAGAAGGCAGGAGAAATACTTTATGCACTGCATGGAATGAAAGATTTTTATTTCTAGCTCGAAACTGTGTATGAGAAATCCTAAAGATATACCTTTTTTCAATATTTTGTAATTTTGCTGTGATATCCAATTTTTGTGCAGTAAATGCGCAGACCATTATATTGATAAATTTCACACAGAGAAAGTTAATTATAATCATAAAAACAGTTTTGCAAGGCATGTAACTAAGAAAACTGACCATTATTATGATGAACCGAGAAAAGACTGAAGAAAAATAGAAAAATGTATGCCAAGACTGACCGCTCCATCGGGAATTTTAAACATATGCTGGTTTTTAAAATTTTGTAATTTGGGTGTTCAGTTGTGTTTGACGTAAATGTGAAGGAAACGATCCTTAATAATAAAGCTAAAAAGACAAAAAGAAATGGGTTAGCAGAAGTGAGTGCAACAACAGACTGGTAGAAGAGAGCGTAAAAGAACTTTAACAAATCCTTTTGTGTGACCATTAAACTATGAACGCTTTCAGATTTTATTAGCCCAAAGGGGCAATTTGCCCAGAAGGGCTACTAATTTCGCTTTGGTATTTTGCGTCGTCCACTATACGCTTCACTTTTCAAACTGTTGTCACCAAATATTACAGCCTGCAGTGCATTTAAAGAAATTAAATAATGAAGAATCTGCAGGAATACATGTATGTATCTCGCACTGAAAAACAACGGTACCTAGAGACATCAAATTTTGAGTAACGTAGTCCTTCACGGGAATATGGGCATCGGGAAGCCCGAATTTGGAATTTGGAATTTGTTTTATTATCTGTTTTATATTTTGTAAAACTTTAACGAATTTGTAATTAACAAACTCAGTGATTTCAATGGCAACAGTGTACGAAAAAAAATGTTTATCTCCAGTGCGCTGAACCGTGTATCGGATATTCTGAAGATATGCTCTTTTTAAATACTTTTGAACATTGATGTTTAATTGAATTTTATGTTTTAAATACGAAGAACGTTATATTTAATAAATGAAGGTTGCACACAAAGCGTTAAAAAACGCCCCTTTGAGCGTAATATAAAATCTAAAAGCTTTCAGATTTTTTATCCAGATTTTCAGGTATTTAAATTTCAGATTTAATTTTCAGATAATTTCAGATTTCCAGGTATTTAAAATGCAAGTAAAATACTTTAATTAGATTTTTGTAATACGTTCATTTATCGTTTTTAAGAATATAATATTGCTCCAAGAAAAGATTTCGAAAAAAAGTGAACTTACGTTCGTTAACTATTTTATGTTCCCACTTATTTCTGAAATATAAATATTTGGTTATATTCGAGATAAGCTGTTTTTATTCTTTTCATTTTATAACCGCAAAATGGCAGTAAAATCGACCCATAAATTGTCGCTATTCACCAGAAATAGCAAAGACTTTCAACAGCGAAGCTATCACATAACTAACAAGCTACTAAAATATATTTCTGAAAGGGTTTAAGATCTTAGATGCACTTGAATTAAACAATGAAATGGAAATCTGGTACTTTGAAAAGCGCTTTACATAAATTAAGCGCAAAAAACATCGTTAATTAAGCATAAAACCGTCCTTGAAATAAGCTTTAAATTTTATTGCTTTTTTTTTTACTAAAATAATCCGTACATAAACGCAAATGATGATCAGAAAGGGAAGAATACGAAATACCGAGAAAGAGACAACTTTATTTTATGAATTGATTTGATTTAAATAGATATTCAATGAAACAGATTCGCTCCAAAGCATAGGTATTTTAGAATTTTAATTAGACGTGTTAATTTCCTTTATAATTGTAATGACTTGTTTCTTTAATTTTAAAACTTATTTTACACACTGAAAATACTTTATAAAAATGACTTAATTAATGATAATTAATATTTATGCATAAACGGCGTATACCGTACTACGGTTTGCTTCTACCTGAAAGCTCTGATTTTTGGATATAGCTCGAATTTTCCATAAAATTAAACCTTTTCTTAGTACCGTCATGTCAATGGCTTCTTTTTACTATTATGTATTTCGCTTTCTCGAAGTTTCTTCCTCAGAACCTTTGCTTGCTAACGAACTCAATTATTTGAGATCAGTTACCATTCACGGAGGATTTTCTCTCGTGGTGACTGAAAAATTTTCAACTTACCATCAAAGAAGGCATTCCAATCATAGTTGGAAATTTAATAACACTGACTTCGGGTCAGCAACAATTATTCAAAAAGCTTCTTCAATTGGTGAAGTGGATTTTCTTGAAACGTTTTACATTCACAAAGACATCTCTTGCTTAGTTAATATCTTTAATTCTAATTCAGTCCTTCCTAACGCTTTTAAGATTCTATTCACTTAATTTTCCACTTTTCAATACTATTTCTGCCGACAAATGGCGCTACCTTCTGGTTAGCTTTACTGCCGTAAATACGACAGCTGCGCCCGCTGGTTTCCATATCCTGACTATGACGTCACAACTTTATTTGTAAATATGTATATAACTTTGATTACTCTTACTATTGCTATATTTATTTGTATCTCTACTTGTATTTATCCGTGCGTTTGTGTGTATTGTCATGCTCTACTCTCACAAGCGAAAGATATGCTCTAACTTGATAAAGAAGCTTTGAACTCTCCTTGTCCTGTGATGTTTTGCGGTGCCCTCTTGCTACCTCTTACTGCCTCTCTTCTTGAAGAACCACGCTTAAAGAAACATCGTAGTCATGAGCCCCGGGCCATCACTTCAACTGAGCTGAACAACGTCGTACCAAATGTACGATATTCCAGCATAACAGAAGAGCTTGGAACTTGGCTGGTTTCCAGTCTTGCAGATTTCTTTGCTTCTGTTCAATTGAGACCTGTACCTGTTTGCCCTCTTTCACAAGAAATCTAAATTCTAATTAAACAGTTGGAACAAGTAGAATAATCTTAAATCTTCTTACCTTGTCTCCTTGCTCGTACATACATGTTGACGCTCGGAAGGCTGTTTTCTTAAATCCATAAAGCTACTAAAAGTTCACACAAATCATTTATTAATCATTTTAACACGCACTCAATACAGGAGACACTTAACGGAAACTACATAGTAATAAATCAAAAAGAAGTTAGAGTCATCAAAATTTCTTGGCATGCGCAGATGTCTCAAGTTTAAATTGGAAGCACTCCATTCTATACTATGGAGGTTGTAAGATTTCCTCCCACCTTGCAGTATGGTATAGGAATGCAACCAAAATTTCAATAAAGTTACAAATTCAGTCTCTGAGTTGGTTTTACTATACGTCCATATCTAGTTTTTACCACGGAACGTTCCAGATTGTCTTCATCTTCAAGAGGATAAAGTCTTTGGTAAGGTCTAAATAGTTCGCCATTCATCGTTTTTACGCGAGCAACACGAGTATTTTTGTCTGGTCCGGGATAAAGTATTCTGCCCATAGGCCAGTCTATTCGTTTGCTGTTATCACTTCCAATGATAACAACTTGACCTACTCTAAGAGTGGTTGGGTGTTTGCACTTGGAGTAAGATTTCAATTGACTTAAGTATTCTATCCGAAATCTTTTCATCAGGTCTTGTTTAAGTTTCTGATGATAACGAAACCGTTTTATTAAATGAATGGAATCGAAAACATCTAATTCAGGTAGAGATCCAGTAGATATTTCTTGTAAAAATTAAGATGAAGTTAAAGGTTGTAAAGTCTTCAACATCCTCTGAGAGATAAGTCAAGGGACGGCTATTGATTATGTATTCTGATTCGCACAAAATGGTAGCCAGTTCATCATAATGTAGTCGAACTCGTCCCAGATTTTGGCCCAGATTCGACAATTTTGGCAACAGTGTAAAGGGGCATACAATTCCCAAAGGATCATATATTTGTTGCGCTACGGCTAAAATCTTCCTTTTTGTTACGGGAGGATCTGCAGTTTGATAGTAAGTAGAACTGTAAAATAATGTATCAGATGTCAGATTTAATCCTAAAACCGATACTAAATTTTCTTCATTTGGATTTTCGAGTCCATTTACCATTTGAACACTTGACAGTCTCTAACATGGAGTAACTGTCTCGCCAGCCTCTTAACTCAAATTTACCCGAGAGTAACAATGCTCTCGACTGTTTAACGAATAGTTCTGATTCTTTAACACTGTAAAAACTAGCAAGACAATTATCGACATAGAAGGAGTCTAATAAGATTAAAGCTGTGTCTTTAAACTGAGGAGGAGCATTTTCTAAATGGTATTTTAACATGGCACTCAACAAAAAGGGACTAGACGTAAGTCCAAGAACGACACGACAGTGTCTGTAGATGTTCAACTTATTTGGATCACTGTCTTCCATCCAGAGAAATTTAAGATAGTTCCTATCACTTTTAGAGATACTCATTTGCAAGAAGGCTTGTTTTATATCTGCTGTAACAGCTGTATCTCCTGTTCATGCAAAAACGAGTTAATATCGCTGTAATGAGTTCCACGAGATTCGGACCTTTCGCTAAACATTCATTCAGAGATACCGAGTTTTTAGTATGTGCAGAGGCATCAAACACAGGTCTAATTTTCGTTGTTGCTGAATTCTTAACTACCGCTCGATGAGGCAAAAAATGGCCAGGAATCATTACCTCGTCTTCTTTCAGTTCTTCAATTACTCCAGCCTTTAATCACGTTTGTAAGACCTCTTGATAGGCTTCTAAGATGTTCGCCGTTTTTAGTCTCTTAACCGTAGTGTGCAATCTTCTTTCGGCTAAGTCTCTACTCTCAGAAAGTGTGGGATGCAATTTGAGCCAAGGTAATGTTACTTCGTACCTTCCCTCATCATTAACTTTTAGACTACGCTGAAAATGTACAAGTGCAGCTTGTTGTAATTCCGCAGCAGTTTGGCTTTCAATTGGATCTACAATGCCTATACGCTCTAAACTCCACATGCCTGGAAGGTTAAAGTGTTGGTGAGTAGAGATATGATAGACAAATAAGATTCAGATACTTTGGATACCTGTGGAATCTTTCCCATGAGTGTCCAGCCTAAATGAGTACCAACTGCAACAGGTCCATCAGCCAAAACTTGTACTTTCCCATTCAAAAGTTTATTAGCCACATCCGCTCCGATAAGTAGATGAATCTCAAAATCAGCTTACTGTAAGGCGTTACTGGTACTATCAGTTAAAGGTATTTTCCTCTTGCGAAGATCTCTCATCTATGGTCCTTGCGGAGTTTTCATTACGTTACCGCAAATCCTTTTTTGTTCTAATACTTCAAAATTACAAATGTAATTCTCATCTAAACTAGTCAAATACACTCTAAAACGGCGATGTTGCTGTTGAGGAGATTCAAGACAACAAAATAGACTGTGAACTACTGGTATCTCTGCTAAACACTCATAGTTCAGTAGCTTAACTGCTTTCGTACTAATATAAGAATGTTGACTTCCATGTATCATAAAGGGCTCTTACGATGTGTCTGCCATTTTTACCCCTAAAAGACTTGCAATGTTAATACCCCTGTCGAGTTACACTGACTTGTAAAGGCCTGATCCTTGAGCTCGGTACAGTTCGGGTTTTCAGCCGATTTTCTTTCGATTCAAATAAAGGATTTGGACACATAACAGTACAATGAAATTTACTGCATATAAAATATTTTATTCTACTATGGCAGTGCTTCGAAACACGTCCCTTTTTAATGCAGGAAAAGCAACAACCAGACTTCTTAGCTATATCCCTTTTTTCAACCAGACTAATTTTTTTCGCTTTATTGCAATCTTGAGAATCGTATTTTCACAAAAAATACACTTCTTTTCGTTATATCCATTCATATTTAAAAGACTACCAGCGATCGGAATATCACATTTATTTTTGTTAAGATTCCGCTTAGATGATGTTTTGAGAAGTTCTCTTTTATTAACAAGCGAATTTCTAGCAATCGCATGTCTTTGCTCCCCTTCCACTTCGGATTTCAAAAATTCCTTTAGAACAGCTAATTTATTTACTTCCTCTTTTCCCTTTTCATTAACTAAAAGAGAATTGATATGCCGTTCCCATATTTTCAACACATCCTCTGATAAACAAATTTTGGCTAGAGGATAAAGCATAGCTGCATATTTATCGAAGGTAACACCTAAGGTACTTAAGGCTCTTAAATATGTTTCGATCTTACCATAAATATTATGGCTGGATACTAAATTCAACAATTCGCGCACATACACTTCAATTTGTAATTCGTCTTTACCCAAACGCAAATTCATACATTCAATCACCAACGGATAATTATCTGACGTAGGTGGAAAACTTTCCACAAGGTCACCAGCGCGCGACTTCTCTGTGGTGCTTTGAATAAGATATAGAAACTTGTCTTCATTCTATATACATAGGTCATCATGAATTTTCTTAAACTCCAAAACCCAAAGCATCCTTTAACTTCGTTTATTTACCACTTCAACAGACGAATCATTACTAGATACGTTATTACACAGATCATTTCGAAATCGTTCCACTTTTGTTTTCAAAGATATATATGTGTCAGAATAAGAATTGATCTTTTCATATTCTTGATCAAATACATTTTGATCCGTGTTCGGATCTTTTGATAAAAGATCTAAAATATCTCGACCAATAGCTTCTAATTTTGTAAACTTATCGCTTAATAGCGAAAACGCTAAATCAATTTCTTCTGAATCTATCAGTTTAGCTTTTAAAGCTTCATCTAGCCTATTCGCGGCTTTGGTAAAATTTGTTCTGAGTGGTGTTCTCACTTTTAATAATGTATCTATTATTATCTATTTCTCTTCATTAAAAAACAGCCTTTTACTAAAAACCAGCGTCCCTGTTCGGGCGCAAAGATTTCACGAGCACTCCAAATTCTAATTAAGTTCACACAAATCATTTATTAATCATTTTAACACGCATTCAATATAGGAAACACTTAACGGAAACTACATAGTCTAGTCTAGTCTGGACAACTATTGCTGGGATATTGTAAATCAAAAAGAAGTTAGTCAACAAAATTTCTGGGCATGCGCAGATGCCTCAAGTTTAAATTGGAAGCATTCCATTCTATACTGTGGAGGTTGTAACACCCTCGAAGTCGATTGAAATCCTGACTAAGTCTACTTCAGAAACAAGGTTGTTGCTTTGCTAATTTTATGTTTCAGTTTAATGTGCTTCTAGTGATTTGTCCCGTTCAGAGTCTTTAGAAGCCGTTTTGCAAAGGTTCGTTTTAACAAACCAAACGCGCTAAAGTGCATAAGAAAAGCGTCGGGTAGTTTTACAGGCATTTCATTAAATTGGATGCATGTTATTCCTGTTTCTGATTCTTTCATTTCTAAATAATGGCAGTAGACTTGAGGCTTTGTGTGCACGAAGCACAACTTTATTGATGCCCTTTCCCTCTAAGGTTGGAAATTTTTGGCATAAATTCGTTCTAAAATATTCTGTTGATAGCACAGTGAATTAATTTTAGTCTTACTTGAGATTTAATTTTAGTTTTAATTTACCGGTGTAGCAAAATCATGCTGCTATCGTAAAATCCCGTTGGAAACCTTTCTATACACTGACGAAGCCACTTCGTACTGCCATTTTCGGCAGATGAGAAATAAAAAATTATATTTTTTACTTCTTTGTACAAAATAAAGAAAATACTGTAGTCGCGGAAAATTTTGGGTGTGATATTCTAATGGAAATGTTCATTCTGACGGTTCCCGAATCCATTTGGTCCATTTTGTTTTGCGTGATGTCTGTACATACGCAGAGAATAAAGCACTCTTTTGTCTAAAGCGGATTGTAAAGTGGATTCAAAAGGGATTCTCTTGTGGCACCTGTTTCAAGTTCTACCAGATACATACAACCTTCTTATCCCAGTATTATGTTACATGAATCCGAGGTCTTTTAAAAAGTTGTATTTGAGCTCATTTGAGATTTACGTTTTCGACACCAATATTTTTTTTCTGTCGAAGAATATTTTATTTAAGAAAAAAAGTAGATTTGATTTTAGATGAATATTTAAGCTCTAAAGTTTGTTTTAAGCGAAATGATTTTAAGGATATTAATTTAGTCTCCTCTAAAAATTATGTAGGGATAATTACACTGTAATGTTCTAGTATACTGGTTCCAATCAAATTCCAGAGCCTTTTTTTGTGTGTGTGGAAATCGTATGACATAAAATTTTCTGTGCCTCCACAGTATTCCAGGTAACGATCGATTTTTTAATGTTGTCTGACCTTGAACTGAATCAGGTTACGGTAAGCATGTCAACAACTCTTGACATTTATCATTAGGTTCTCGAAACGCGCTTGAGATTTCTGTAAACATAGTGGCCAAAAGGTTCATAATTACAGGCATTTCGAAGACTTTGACGAATATTATATATATATGCAGTCACGTGATGAGGAGCATTTTCAGATGAGAATGAAACCGAGTGACTGAACATAGAGTATGATATCAAGATTTTTAATCATTTTTGCTGTACTTGTAAAATTACAGTCGCATTGTGTGATGATCATTAAATACATAATTGTAATAAAATGTAAATTAAATTTGTTTTTAAAAGTGTATTTATCATAAAGTATAAACTGTAAGGAAAAATTAAATGATTTCTTAAAAGAATATCATTCAATGTTCATCGTGCACTGAATTTGGCGACAGTGAAATTTACTAATGCATTATAATGTAACTCTCATACAGTATTAACATAATGGTAGGGTAATTAGCGGCACTCGTGTTTTTTTTTCTTTTTTTTTTTTTTGAAAACCTGACAGAAAAGTGGGAAGTTATAAAAATAAACATCCCATGAAAGAAATTTTACATATAATGTATTTCCTTGAGTATTAGACGCCCTTTTTTCTAATAAATTTATCGTTCGGAAATCAGAAAGAGAAAAATATGCGAATAATTTAATTTCTGAAAAGTGAGTTTCCGAGTGATCTTTGAAAATAGTTTGCAAATAGTTCATTACAGGGATTAATCTATTTTAAAATCGTAAACTGAGTGTCATTTCGTGTGTGATTCGCTGTCATAGGTCGATTCTCGCATTCGGCAATATAAAATTCAACAGTTAAAAGCGAAACGTTCGGCGTGACCTTCGCAGATAATTTGCGAGAGTGTGTCTTTGTAAGACGATAACAATCACTACGGGGATGAATCCATTTTAAAATTTAGAGAAGCTTGTCCTCTGAACGCATTGAGGAAGACGGGAACCCCGCGAATATTTTAAAAGTTTTCAGAACCTTGCTCTAAAAAGGTGTAAAGGGGAGAATACAAGAGGAAGTACCGTAGTAAATATTCGCAGTAGAAAGGAAATGCGTTTAGAATGTAGTTAGTTTATTCTAATTTCCATTTTGCGAGAATAAAACAATACTTCACACTTAATGGACAATTACATTATTAATCTCGAAACGTGGAAGAATGCACAGAACACATATGGATATGGATATGGATATGGTGAAGTGTGGTGGACACCCATTGTTTAACCATTGGCAATGTGGGTATTGTCCAGGCACACTAATTATCCAGATAATTACACCTCACTGGGCTCACAGAAGACTTTGCCAGGCGTTGCTTGTAATGCTTTGTATTGGTACCATACCGCAGTTAGTGCCTTTTTCCATTAAATATACATTGATGTTTTCACAGTTGGTGCCTTTCGCACTTACATGCTATGGAGGACAGCTCCACGTCTGCTTACATACAATATTTTAAATAATAGCTATGTTGTATTATTCTAAGCTGTGCTGCATAACTCAGTGCCTCTTGTGGACAGGAAGTTCATTATATTTATGATTTTTTTTCTGAGATGGCACAGAACACATAAGAAAACATATTGGAATTCGCAGTGTCTCATCCCGCATTGTTTCTGAACTTTAATTTCTCTTTCTTGAAAAAACCCCACCTGTGGCCCTGCCGTTAAGACCGCTGTATACTACTGTTTGATCCGCAGTTCGATCTCAAACAAGTCGGTTGGCTGCATGTATGATTTTCGTATTTTTTCCATATTGAATGTGAATACGAGCAAGTTCTCATAGAAAGTCATCCAAGAAGGCATTTCTCATGTTATACAAATAGACGTTGTGTGCTTAGTCGAATAACTCTGAACAATATTCTTCTTGAAAATTAGGAAGTTCTTCCATCAACTTAATCAACACAATTATACAACTGTCATGGACTGCCATTGCGAAGGCCCGTTTATATTCCCGGTCACCATATACACTATTAGATAAGTGTTGCTGTTGAAGTTTTCAGTGCCCTGGTGTAGTCTTTCAATGAGCATAACCATAATTCAAAGACTTTTCTCTCGAACTTATTCCAGTAATTTATATTTTATTTGTAAATTTCATTCTAATGTTCTTCACCTGCACATATAACAATGTTTTTTTTTAATCTGTGTATCGCTTATTTTCTAAAAGCTGTGTCCTATTTACGGACGCGAAACGCAGCAAACAACCTATACTAGAAATGCGCCTCCTCGACAATAGTTTGAAAGTAATTCTGCATGATGTTTTCTTGCCTTTAAGGTAACTGTTCACTAGTGCAGTACAATGAAGACGCATATTAGTGTACCTTAGGCAGAAGTTATGATAAGTTACATTCTTAAACAACTTCGAATTAGGATCAAGAACCTCTGTATATTTCAACATTCATAGTATAAGGTAGTTTTCCCGCCTTCTTCGCACGCCTTCGTGGTGTAGTGGTCAGCACGCTCAACGCGTGACCAAGAGGTCCGTGGTTCGATTCCCGGCGAAAGCCCCAAAAAGGAGGAGTATATAAGGTATTTCTCCCGCCTTTTTCTTATGCCTTCGTAGTGTAGTGGTCAGGACGACACGTAACCGAGAGGCCCGTGGTTCGATTCCTGGCGAAAGCGTTGCCTGCTTCCAAAATATATACTGATACCTGCTTCCAAAATACCTAAATGTCTCTACAATGTATAAGTCAGTGCGATAATTCAGAAAGATATTTGCCTGCACAACGATTCCACCGCTTGTGTGCCGATGTCTTTCCTGAATTTTTAACGGTTTGCACTTTTCTGTTTGTAACATGTCTAAAATCACTCTCCAAACAAAATCCATCAATGGATAAAATTCGGCTCAAGCCATGGTATTCCAATCACGATGATGTTTGCAACGCCGCAATGAGGCGCATTTTCTAGCCCGAGTTAGTGGGACAACAAAGCGCCAGTTTCCTTGAATACAGCTTTCTGTTACGCAGTCTGTATCTATATAGTCGAGATCCTGTAAGCTGCAACGAACATTCTTGCAATCTGGGTTGACATCAGTTGTCTATTCCTTTTAGCAATCGTTGCCAAATAACGTTCCCGAGAATCTGATGTGCCACATCTGGCTGTCTTCTTAACGTAGTCGATGTCTGTAAACCGTTTGTTAATTCTTGGATGTGACGACTTTGGCTACCTTTAGACCTTCACACTTGAAGAAGACGTTCTTCTCAGTCGGATAGTGTAATAATAATTTTTTATTGATGATTTATTGTAAACAGTTCTTCTTACTGACAGGGTGACGCGAAAGTCCGTCAACATTTGAATATACAGTAATTCACCCAATAATGTAGGCAGAGAGGTAAAAACTGACACACATACTTGAAATGTCATGGGGTTTTATTGAAGGTAAAAATGTGTTTAAAACGGCCAGCAGATGGCTCTTCATATGATAACAAAAGCAATAATTATCATAACAATTGATTTTTAGCAAAGGTTATATTTATAACAAATGTTCAACATGTCGAACGTCATTCATCAACAATACCTGTAGTCGAGGGACAATGTTATTAACAGCATTGTACAGCATATCTGTACGTATGCCGAGACATTCCTGTTGGATGTTGTCTTTTAGCATCCCTCCTGAGGTCGGAGATCGCAGTAGACTTGCAATTTCAGGTAACTCCCTAACCAATAATCACACAGATTGAGACCTGGGGATTTGAGAGGCCAAGCATGGCGGACGTGGCGGCCCAGCACGCTATCCTCACTGTGGCGTAAGGCTAATGTCGTGATAGGCTAATTTTAAGTCGAAATTCTATCCTGTCTAAAATCTATATCTATGATTGATTCTAAGAAGCGCTAATTTAAATATTTATTTGCACTATATACAGTTAAACAGTTAATATATCTTCATATGGAATTCTACAAAATAAAGGATTTGTAGAACAAATCCTAGACGGGAAAGATGATGCTAGACGGGAAAGGCTTACTACGTCTTGTAAGCCTTTCCCGTCTAGCATCTAACATCTAGTTCCCTTTTTCTACTTCAGGTGGGGGCGCTACTATCGCTGTATGACATAATATTTCACTACACTCCCCACCTGAACTCATGGAGTTCACACAATTAGGTAGAATAACAATCACATTCAAATAAAATGAAAATACTTACAGTTACTTACTGTCACAAATTAAAAAAAGGGAAAAATATTCTTCTTGAACATCTACTAAAATATAAAATAAAACAAATTAATCAATTAAACATAAGAAATTATTGAATAATCAATAAGTTCAAAAAGTTCTCCTTAAATGTCGGAGTTGATAATTCAATCAATAGTTCTAAATATTGTTCACAACTTCTAAAAGATATAAGAGTTGTATGGGTCTCTTAATTTGTCCTTTGGACGTCTTAATTAAACAAGAACGAACATGTTGATCTCGCCCCTGTATAACTCTATTACCACACCAAGTTCCCATAAGAGTTTGGACTTTGTGGATCCTTCCAAAAGAACGACATCTCCAACCTTTAATTCTTTACTAGGGTTAGGCGGGCCGTTCGCAAGTCAAGTAGATATTGTTCCTTCCATCTTTTCCAGAGATGTTCTAAAAGTCTTGTTTGGTACACTTGTCGTTTAATCAGATAACTTCTATTCGAATTCTTGTGAATCATCTCGATATAATGAAGTGGATAATTATGAATTTTTCGACCAAAGTTGAGAAAGTATGTTGGTGTCAGAGTCTCTGGATCTTCAAAGTCATTGTATGTATAAGGTCTTTGATTTATGACATATTCAACTTCTGTCAAAATAGTAAACAACTCTTCAAAATTTAATAGGGCTTTTCCAAGTATTTTTCTCAAACAATCCTTCACAGACTTCACTAAACGTTCATAAAATCCTCTCCACCAAGCTGCACGTTCTGAGATAAATTTCCAGTTTATCTTTTTATTGGCAATAAAATCTTGAAATTTGGAATCCTTCAGTATTTTTGAAAAATATTCGAATTGGCGATTTACCTTTTGAAAGATTTTGGCTAAAGGTTTTGGCTTTGGTTTTGGCGAATAAATTGTGTCACAATGTCCTCGCCTTGATATGAATCGTCTAAAAGCCATCAAAAAATTTTCTCTTGACATACTGGAGACTAGTTCTAAATGAAAGGCCCTGGTAACAGCACAGGTGAAAAGATTTATCAGTTCCGGTTGCAGATCTAACCCAAATGGGACCCGCGAAGTCCCTTTCCAGAAACAAGAAATGGTGGAGTCTCGACTATTCTGTCTTTAGGCAGCTGTGCGGTCATCCGTTGAGCAGGTTTTTCTGTATACAATCTGCAAATAAGACAATTTCTAAGTACCTTCATCACAAGCTGTCGGCCTTTCGGTATCCAGTATTCTTTCCGACGGCTGGCCAGAGTGGCTGTAACTCCACTGTGCATCAACTTGTTATGCTCTCTTTCAATAATCAGTTCCGTAAATTTCGCATTTCGAGGCAAGAGGATAGGATGTTTTTCTTCGGTGCTGAAATCAGAAAATTGTAATCTTCCTCCAAGCCATAAAAACGGGGAAAAGGAATATATGGATGACTTCTTAGATATGCTTTTATCGGTTTCTAATGCCGAAATTTCCAAATTATATACTACTCTTTGAGTTCTACGGATCCATAATTCTTCTGCAACTTTTATAAGGTATTTCTCCCGCTTTCTTCGCATGCCTTCGTGGTGTAATGGTCAGCACACTGAGCCGGTATTTCAGAGATCCGTGGTTCGATTCCCGGCGAAGGCGTTGCATATTTTTCATGTCTCCTGCTACTAAATAACCTAATGTCTCTACACTTTAAGCTCTTCAGCTGTGGGAATATCTGTCAAGTTTGCATGTTTCCTAGCTTTCAAAGTGAAGCGTCTAATCCAAGATGTTATTCTTAATATTTTCATAAGATTACTGTATTTGGAAATATCAAACAATTCATCCTTCTCTTGTAGGATACATTTATACTGTTGGATAAAACTTTTTTCTATATTCTAAATTTTCTTCTTCAACAACGTCTACGTTACCAGAGCGCCAAAATTCTGAAGATTGTAAAAGCCAGGGTGGTCCATGCCCCCAAAGTTGGCAAATTGTTGCTGAGTTGTCTTCCCTAATGCAATAATGCCAATTATTGTTTTCAGTTAGTTTCTGAATTTCATAAATTCTGTTTTTGACAAAAGGTTTAAATCTTTCGGGAGATCAGTGAATCCAAAAATAAGTTATTTGAGAATCAGTCCAATGGAAGGGGATTACTTCGTATTTCAAACATTTT
Source organism: Stegodyphus mimosarum (assembly GCA_000611955.2). NCBI lineage: Eukaryota > Metazoa > Arthropoda > Arachnida > Araneae > Eresidae > Stegodyphus > Stegodyphus mimosarum. The sequence goes on from KK122221.1 coordinate 44,918, forward strand.
GCGATTTTATCACTCAGCCTGGCGGACAAAACCGCGCCCAAGAGTTGCAGCGTAGGACGTGTACGTGATTTCAGAGGTGCAACTCTACTCTTGGAAGCAACAAAAACTGTTTTAAAAGTTCCATTGTTCAAAACTATTCTTAGATATACCACGCATCCATAAGCTTTCAGACAAGCATCAGAAAAGCTATAGAGTTCTATTTGTTTCACATCTACATCTAATATTCCCTCTAAATAGTAACGGAGAATTCTGAGGTGGTTCAGTTCTTCAATTTCTTCGTGTCAGACTTTCCATTTATAACTAAGATCAGGTGGCAGTTCTTCATCCCAATCAGTTTTAGCAGACTAGATATTCTGAATCAGACACTTTATTCTAATGGTGAAAGGGCCGTAAAATCCGACAGGATCAAAAATACGCCCTGCTGTCTGTAATAAGAAACGTTTTGATTTAATTGACGAGGATATGAAATTTGTTAAGTGTTGAGTGTCAAAATAAAAATTATCATTATCCATATCCCAGTTAATTCCTAACACTTTGATCAGGACAATTTCAGGAGATTCTTGTATCGAAAATTCTTTGTGATGCCAAATGTCTTTGAGTTCTTTAGAATTCGTATGCCACTTATGTAGTGACATGCTAGCTTCATTAAAAATGTTCACAATTTCTAAACTTGTTTTCAGGGCTTGTTCTAAATTTTGTTGACCACCAATAATATCATCAACACACAGGCAGTTGTTTAAGAGTTCTACAGTTTCGGGATATATTTCTGAATATTTTTTAAGGTGATGCTTAATGGTAGCAGCGAGTAGGAAGGGACTAGACTTAACTCCGAACAAAACTCTTGTAAATCTAAAGGTTTTCAAGTTTTCATTGCTATCATCAGGATCATCTTTCCAAAAGAATCGTGTAACGTCCCTATCTTCTTCATTCAACTCTATCTGTAAAAAGGCTTGTGTAATGTCAGCTGTTAAGGCTATCGAATTTTGTCTAAATTTTATCAGTAAATCAAAAATATCAGGATATAAGTTCGGACCTTTATATAAACAGTCGTTTAAAGAAAGTGTCTTTGGTCTATGTGCTGAAGCATCATAAACTATTCTTAGACTGCTTGTTGTTCTATCATTTCTGATGACTGCCCAATGAGGTTAATAAAATAGAGTCTTGTCACTTCGATTGTCTTCCTTAACTGGTTCAGTGATGTGTTTTAACTCGTAATCCTTTAAAACCTCTGTATACTGAACAAACAAAGGGTTATCAATTTTAAATTCGTTACTTAATTTCTTAAATCTTTCAAGTGCTATATCCCCATTAGCTTCCATTAAATGTTTTGAATTTGGTTTCCATGGTAATCTTACTTGGTATCTGGCATTCTTATACTTGATATCAGATTCGAAGGATTTCATATTTTCTAAACCAACAGTTTTGTCGTTCTGAGTATCACTTTCTAAACCTAAGTTTTTTAGCTTCCAAAACTGTTTTAATAATTCACTAATTTCATTATCTACTTTACCCTGTAAACACCACCCAAATAAAGATTTTCTGTAGCTACTACATCTCTCGAAATTCTTTTAATTTCACCTGTAATTATAGAATAATAGAAACCTACCCCTATGAGAACATCAATTTTGTCACTTTGCCTACAACAGTCAGCTAATTGTAAATTTTGTAAAACTTTATTTTCCTTAGCAAAGTTCAAATCTGGAGGAGAGATGAGAGCATTGGATGCATTTTCAGCTTCGAGATATTCAGCATATATATTAAGTTTGGGATCGCTAGCATTTTCTAGTTTGACTTTCAACAACATTGAAGGTTTTTTCTAACGCAGTTTTATCTCCAAATGAGTAAACAGAAAGTGATTCTTTTCTAACGATCGGAAGATCCATTTTACTACATACATTTTTAGTTATGAAAGATCTCATTGAGCCATTATCAAAAAGAATTCTCACATTTTCAGATTTATCATTATTTCGAATTAATGCAGAAGCAGTTTGTAATAATATTTTATTAGATCTGTTTTCATCGGAATTATATGACGAAACAGCGGAAATAACGTTGGAATCCGACGTTTTCAAGTTCATCGTTATCTTTTTCTGATGAAATGAATAACAAATGGCTTTCGAATGTTCATTACAGCAGAAGCTACACTTTACTTTTTGTTTACAGTCTTGTAATTCTATGCTTTTTATCCAAACATAAAAAAAATCTGCTTTGCTTCTTCAAAATCTCTTTTTTGTCTCACACTTAAAGTTTCGCAATCCATAGATTTATGACTTCCGTTCCCGCAGAACAGACACTGTGATTCGGCCGACGCTGCTAATAATTCAACAGTCGACGGGTTACTTGTTTTGACTGAAAAAGTTTCGATTTAAAAGGTAGTGGTTTTTCTAATCGCGAGAATTTCTCTTTAGAGTTATAATTAATAGAAGCTGCGCGTTCTCTACTAGTCTAATCGACCTTTTAAATCCCAATTTTTGTCTTTAATTGTTGGGCTATAATCAAGAACGAACTCATTAGGAAGTAATTGCAAAATTAAATGCGTTAAAAGATTTCCGTAGGAATTAGAGTCTATTTTTAGTGCTTATGATTTCTCGTCTGCACTTCGGTGTGATCGAGAAGTTTTCTTAATCTGTTTACATCATTAGGATTTCTAACAGGTGAAATACTTAAGAGTTGTCCTAGACGCGAAATAATTAAGATGTTCGTTTGCCCAAATCTGGAACGTAACAGTTCAAGCGCAACTTCGTAATTATTTTCGATAAGAGCGAAACCAGAAATAGCTTTGGCGGCTGAGCCACCAAGAAAGCTTTTCAAATAATTTAATTTTTCTATTTTTGATAAATTCGGATTTTTGTCAATCGCATTTTCGAACTGACCTATAAATTCTAACCAGTCTGAAGGATCACCATAAAATTTAGAAATAGTTAATTTAGAAAGACGAGTGAATGTATTATTTTCGTTTTTCGAATCTGTAGTGGTTTCATTAGAAATGTTCCTATTTTAATTGTCTGAATTTTCGAGCTTATTCAATTCCTTCAATATTTTCTTTCCTCTAAATTGGCACAGTTAAATTTATCATCGTAGTCTAGAACCCATGTAATTTCAAGTTCAAATTTCTCCGTTTCGAGTTTTACATCTCGTTCTACACAGTCCAGTCACATTAATGTGACCATCTGTCAAAAGCCAGAATAACCACCTTTCGCAGAGCGGACTGCTGCGAGACGTGCAGGAAGAGAGTCACATAGGTCCCTGAAGGTGTTCTCTGGGATGTTGAGCCATGCCGACTCTAATGCCGTGGCCAGCTGCGCTAGATTACGCGGTTGAGGATCCATGGCGCGAACAACTCGATCGAGATGGTCCCACAGATGCTCGATTGGGTTTAAGTCAGGTGAGTTTGCTGGCCAGGGGAGGACGGTAAACTCATCCTGGTGCTCTTCGAACCACGCACGTACACTGGCAGCTGTATGGCACCTCGCATTGTCCTGCTGGAAGATGCCATCATCCTGAGGAAAAACAATGCGCATGTAGGGGTGAACATGGTCCGCAAGGACAGATGCGTACTTGTATTGATCCATTGTGCCTTCCACAATGATCAGTGAACCTAGAGAATGCCAGGAAAACATTCCCCAGACCATAATGCTCCCGCCTCCAGCTTGGACCGTTCCGGCAATGGTTGCAGGGTGGTTCCTTTCAGAGGTTTCACGCCTTATACGCCAACGTCCATCTGTCCGATGGAGCATAAAACGCGATTCATCCGAAAACGCAACCTGTCGCCACTCAGTGGACGTCCAGCTGCTGTACTGGCGTGCAAATTCTAGCCTTCGCCGTCGATGAACAGCAGTCAGCATAGGTGCACGAACCAGGCGTCTGCTTCGGAGGCCCAGACGCAGCAATGTTCGCTGAATAGTACTTTGGGAGACACTTTTGGTAGCCCCTTGGTTCATTTTGGTGGTCAGTTGCTCAACGGTAGCCCGTCTATCTGCCCGAACGCATCTCCGCAACCGTCGTTCGCCTCTGTCATCTATGGCCCGTGGTGCACCACATTTGCCACGTCGCTGATTTTGGACAGTCCCATTTTGCCATGCACGGTACACTTTTACCACGGCGGCACGCGAACAGTTCACAAACTCAGCCGTTTCGGAAATGCTTCCACCCTTGGCCCGAAAGCCAAATGATCATGCCCTTTTGGAAGTCGGATAAATCGCTTCGTTTCTGCATTACGCCAACGATTGAAATGTTTTCCGAAGCCCTCACACACCCTTTATATACGCTCAACTGCACTGTGCTGCCACCTGCCTTCTGTGATTGGTTATTTAACTCTGACATGGAAAGTACGTGGTGGTCACATTAATGTGACTGGACTGTGTATTTGAGCGTCTAAATCTTTCACTTTTGATTGCAAAACTTTTGATTTTTCGTTTAATTGATCTAAAGTTTCTTCTAATACAGTTACGTTTATACTAATATCATCTTTATTTAATTCAGTCTCGATTTTCTTTAATACCTTAGACACTGCGGTCCTGAATACCTTTCGTTTCAATTTCAGTTTAGCAATGAGATCTTCCATTATACTAATAATAGAAAGTGCAGGCTTACCTTTGCAGTCTTCGCACACTTCTAAAGTGCTAATCGAAAATTAGAAAGCAAAAATTTTCAAATTACGCAAAGATTCATTTTTGGCCTGGATGCACCATTGTGGCGTAAGATTAATATCGCGATAAGCTAATTTTAAGTCGAAATTCTATCCTATCTAAAATCTATCTATGATTGATTCTAAGAAGCGCTAATTTAAATATTTATTTGCACTGTATACAGTTAAACAGTTAATATATCTTCATATGGAATTCTACAAAACAAAGGATAAGGCGTACTACGCCTTTCCCATCTAGTATCTAACATCTAATTCCCTTTTTTCTACTTCAGGTGGGGGTGGTGCTATCACTGTATGACATCATATTTCTCTACCCCTCACCAAACGACGTGTGCAAGAGATCTTTCACACGTGCAGCGCTATCCTGCATAAAAGCCATGCCTTCCGTTATCAGCCAGACTAGGGAGGATATTATTCTGTAACATTCAGCATACTTCGCACCCGTCACACTGACAGTTTGAATAGCAGAACTACGCATTTCCTCGAATAAAAAGGACTCGATCAGGAATGATGTGATAAACCCACATCACACCGTGATCAACACCCGGAGGCGAGGATAGAAAAAAGACCAAGTCATAAAGGGACCGATTCCTTCTCTAAATACAGCTCATTTCATACACGATTCTCATGCGGTGTCAATGACATCTGCCGCCCAGCGCCTTAAGTTGGCCTTTTTTTTCTTTCAGTTAAAAACCCGTGTTATTTCAAGCATGTGTATCAATTTTTACCTCTCTGCAAAAGATAATGGACATTTGAGTCACCGTGAA
>KK122221.1:64772-74957 GCA_000611955.2 Stegodyphus mimosarum
CTGATGAAGTAAATCTAATTTGCTTGATTTATTATTTTGACCTTATAAAGTATTTCTTCTCCCTTCTTAGCCCATTGTCGGCATTCTAATTTGATGCTAGAGACATGAAAAATGAACAATGCCCATTCTCGGCGAGGGCATTGCTCATTTTTCATGTCTCCAGCATCAAATTAACCCAATGTCTCTACAGCCTTACATATTAAAATAACCTTGTGTTAATATCTTACATAGAATAAATATTTTGTATGAGATTTCGCAGTCACATCATACGAATGATGATAAAATATATAATGTTGGGTTCCTATAGGTTCGTAATGGATTGAATGCACACAGAACCAATAACAGTTTTATAAAAATTATTCCTCCTCCCCCCTCCGCCAAAAAAAAAAACCACTTTACAGTTCTGGAACTTTCCTCAGAACTACTCGTACAGTTCTTCTCAGTATCACAGAATACACTTAGTAGTTAGACTTCAAACTACTAAAAGCGTTAAACGCAGCGAAAATGCAAAGCGCATCTAAACAGGCGAAGCTCATACGGAGATCTGTCAGTACTCCGAACTCACGTTGAACTACACAACATACGTACATACATATACATAATGACAACCTAATCTCTTTCTCTTATTTATTAATTTCGTTTCGATATTAAAATAAAAATACATATATTTATACGTAAATAATTATTAACTTCTTTTATTTCTTATAGCTTGACATGTGATGGCGTTTCGATTCTGTTAAAGTTTGTAACCTCAGAGAAAAATGGCCAGAAAATATCTTCATCCCATATTGTAGATGCTCATCGATCTATCGATTTTTTTTCTTATTAATTTTCAGCTGTGAAGAAAAAAAAAACTGTTCATATGTAAACGTATTCTCGAACAAAGCAGTTATTCTTAGTGAGAAAATTCGTAACTGAGATTATTTATATTTTGATAACCAATGTAAATAAATAAAAGCTCTGAAATTGTTCAGATTTCAACAATGGCCCGAGAGGATTTGTTAAGGTCTGTTTATGCCCTCGCTGAGTTGGCAGCCTACCAGTCTGCTATTGCCCTCATTCTTGCTATTTATTCTTTTTGCCTCTTTAGTTGTATCATTAAGTATCATCGGACTTAAGACACATGCAGCTCAACAGCAAAATTACGAAAACTTAAAAAGCAAAATAGCATATTTTTACAGAATCCGATACACAGTTAAGTGCTTGTATACGTCTTTTTTGTTTTTCGGTTTTTTTTTTCAGTTAATCATATCAGTGTTCAGTTTTCTTAGTAAGATGGCTTGAAAAAACTCGTTTTTTTTTTTTAAACCCAAAGGAGCGTTAGCTCAGTAGGGCTATTAGTCTCGAAACGGCATTTTGCATCGGTACACTGTAAATGACATATGACTTTTTAAATTGTTGCCACCAAATATTATAGCCCTGTATTGTATTTAAAGATATTAAATAATGAAGAATCTGCATGAATGTATGCGTGATCTCGCACTGTGAAACAACGGCGGTACCTAGAGGCATCAGATTTTCAAAAACGAATCATTATGTCTGTGTCTAACACCTGGAAGCCCGAAGTTAGAATTTGGAATTTGCTTTATTATCTATTTCACATTTCGTAAAACTTTAACAAAGTTTTGATTAACAAACTCAACGATTCCAAAGCGAGCGATGATATACGAAAAAATACATTTTTATCTCCAGCGGACGAGACTGTCTATCGAAAATTCGAAAGAGATGCTGTTTTTAAATATTTTGTGATATTGCTGTTGAATTGAATTTTATGTTGTTTAAGTGTAAAGAATATGATATTTAATAAATAAAGGTTGCACACAAAATGTTAAAAAAAAAGTTCCTTTTGGTGTAATACAAAATCTGAATTTTCGGTTTTTTTTTTTTTTTTTTTTTTTTTTTTTTTTTTGTCTTTTTTTAGTAACGTTTTGTGCAAAATTTGATGGCTCTAGGTGCCATCGTTGTTTTAACATACATGCATACAGATGCTTCATTATTTAATTTTTTAAAAATAATGCGGGTTGATATTATTTGGTGGCAACACTTTGAAAAGTGATTCTCTGTTTATAGAAGACAGTGCAAAATCCCGTTTCGAGAATAATAGCCTTGGCCTAACGTGCTCTTGGCTAAAATCTGCATTTTCGGATCTTTGAACAAGATTTATATCAGGCTGTAAATTAATCCATTTTGCGATTTTTAGGTGCCTATGTTCGTTTTTAATGATATACTCTCGGACTTTAAATAATTAAATTCTTGGAAATTCTTTGCAACATCGTATTCGTAAAAAATACATAATTGAAGCAGATTCGCGGGCCGCCACTTTGAGACTATTGCCATATGGAAACTTAGAATCTAACTATTCGTCACTTGCCTAGCTGATAAACCTGACTAACCCCTTTAAAATAATGATTCGCGCAAAAAATGTCGCCCGTAAAATTGTTCCGGTCGGAGGGAACCGCCCCACCTATGCCATTGTCTTTATATGTTGTCATCTCAGAGTAAAGTGTTTTGTTTAAATTATTTTGCGTTATAAGTGTTTCGCAACTTTTCCGATTAAACTGCAAATAGCCATTCAAATCCATTGGTTAAGGTATATAGTTTACGGAAGCGACGATAGTTTACCATGTCAAAATATGTCTACTGCGCATGCGTGAAGCATTTTTTTTTTCCTGCTAACGTTTGCGCAACGTTATTCATTTCTGCATAGAGAAAGTGTATCGTAGTTTGGAGTTTAATTGTGTGGATTATTAACATTAGCGTTCTTGATGTCTGCTTTTGAAGATGAACCAAAGTTTGGAGGTTGCGAAGGGCCAGATGCTACATATGTTAAGCTTATTTCTTCGGATGGTCACGAGTTCATCATTAGAAAAGAATTCGCTCTCATTTCAAGCACGATCGCGGCCATGCTGGGTGGTCCCCAAAGTTTTGCTGAAAACGAAATCAACGAAATCCACCTACGTGAAATATCGTCCCTCGTACTACAGAAAGTATGCCAGTATTTAATTTACAAGACCCGCTATATGAATTCAGCTGAAGTACCAAATTTTCCGGTTGACACTGAAATAGTTTTGGAATTGTTAATGGCCGCTCATTTCCTGGATTGTTGAAAATTCGAAGTCCTTTGGCTGGTTCCTTTCGTGGATTCCACTCATCAAGTGCCTTCAGGAAACATGTTACGATGCAGTGTTCTTAACGAGAAGAAATCGTAATTTTAAAATGAGAGATTTATAATATTTGATATATAACTTTTATATTTCATACATAGACGTGATGAAACTTCGTCTTTTAATAATTGCTAAAACTGTTATTCGTCTCGCAGAATATTCCAGATATGACAGTTGCGTCAAATTGTTGAAAATAAGCCTGATTTCAGGATAAAGAGCTTCGATTTGTAAAACGAAATTTCTGCCTTAACTTTATTTATAAACTTAGATTTTTGATCGAATATTAATTTTCAAATTGCAAATTTGGTGAATATTTATTTTGTAATTGGAAATTTTGAGGTAACATTGATTTAAAATTATTTATGTTGAATTATAATCGTTCAATGAGCGAACGTGTTCAAAATAAGCCTGATTTCGAAGTAAGGAACTTTGATTTATTCATAAACAGGAATTTTTGAGTGAATATTAATTTCTAAATTGAAAATTTTCTGTGAATATTGATTTTGAAATTAGAATTTTTCAGTGAATATTAATTTTCAAATTGGATATTTTGAGTTATTATCGATTTTAAAGTGTGTGTTTTCAGTGAATACTGATTTTTAAATTCGATATTTTGAATCGCTATTCATTTTAAAATGGAATTTCTGATGTTTAAAATTAGAATTTGTGAGTGCATATTAATGTCTAAATGCGATATTTTTAGGTACTATCGATTTTAAATTGGACTTTACTTTGCCATTGTGTATTAATCTTTGAATAGGAATTTTGGAATTAATTTTCATTTTTAAACCGAAATTATTTTTGAATATGTTACCCCGTAATAAAATCAACTGTGTAAAGTAATTTTGTTTTTCTTTCGTCGCATTCTGATTTTGTGCAGTCTTTTTGTACGAAATTACAGTTATTAAGTTCTAATATTTACATTTTGATAAAGAAACAACAAATTGTTTTAAATAATGGATATTATTTATCAATCATTAGCTTATAATTGCCCTTAAAGACTTACTTTTGCTTCTCCAAGAAGTTATGATGCTTGTTGTCACCTTTATAGGATATTTGATCAGTCCTGTGCTTCGCAAAGCTTGCGTGATCAAAGATTATATTGTTGACATATTAGATAGAGTTTAAAAATTTAAATAATAGGATTTTGAATAATTTATGGGGTTTTATCGTTATATCTCTGTGTAATTATTTTGTTGAATGAAACTTTCATTTGGAAATAAAATTTTTAAGATTAATTTAAATAATGAATCTGATATAGCATTTTTAATGAAATATTAGGATTTTCAATAATTTATAGAGTTCTGTGGTTATATCCGTGCTTTATTTATTTGCTTAAATGAAACATTTACTCTGCTATAGCATTTTAAAATAATAATTAGTATTTTGCATATTTTATCGAGCTGTATAATTTCGATTATATCGTGATTATTTATTACAGAATGGCTATTAATTTCGTTTTGCCATTTTCCATCGGTTCACTATAAACGGTTTCACTTTTCAAATTGTTACCACCAAATACATTAAAGTTTATATATTTATTTCATATTTTGTAACAAATTAACGTACTTTAACGAATTTTTGATTAACACACTCAACGATTTCAAAGGGAGCAATGTCAAAAATGTACGAAAAAAAACATTATCTCCAGCGCGCGAGACTGCGTATCGGGAATTCTAAATATATGCTCATTTTAAATTATTTTGTGTTACTGCTGTTGAATTCAATTTTATGGTTTTTAAGCGTATGTGTTACTGTTATTTATGATACTTTATAAATAACAGTAACACAGACATGTATACCCAATGGTAACGCATAAATCAACAAAAATGCTTTATTTCTGGAAGAGACGAAAAATAATATTTTTTTCTCTACAATAAATTTATATACTTAACGTTTAAATAAGCTCTAGCACAGAGCTTTTCAATCAGCGAAAAATTCCCCTCAGGGAAAATTTCATACTTTCAGGGGAGGGAAATGCGGTCAGCCTTTTATTTATCTGTTCCTTCATCATTTATTTTATTACGTTAATTTATTTTTCTTTTATTTATCTTATAATTTATGACTATATAATACTCTTTTTATTCCTGTTTCGCTATTTATTAACGTTTTCTACACTTTTTATATGTTAATTTTTTAAAAGGCTTATTCAAGAATTCATCTCTCTATATATAATGTGCACATTTTTTTGTGTTTTTAAAAAGAGGAGGAGAATGATCTAGCAGTGGTGAAATGAGTGCATGGAGCAAAAAAGGCTTGAGAACCTATGCTCCAGCATAATTCGAGAAATTCTGACAAAATAATAATAATAATAATAATAATCTGTTAAATTACGAAGAATCATTGCAAGGAGGATAAACATGTATCAAACGCTTAACTGTTAATATATATATATATATATATACTATGCATATTTGTTTATCGTGAAAGAGGAAATGTACAAGTGTATGTAATGTAATTAAAGAAACTGTAAAATAAGTAACAAAATGCTATAAATCAGAATGCGCAACAATATGCTTATGTAAAGCTAATAAAAAACATTGAAAATATATATTTCAGTTACTTAAAACATGGAGCTTATTTAGTCTAGGTGTTGTACGTTAGATTATTGATGATCATCTCCAAACTGCCAAGTTAGAAATCTTTATCGCCGTATAATCTATCACCAAATCATCTGTTGTATTCCAAACATGAGCCCTATTTTTAAGATATGTTTAACCTGGCTTGGTTGGGTTATTGGTTACAGGCAAAACATCGCGATCGAAAACAGCGCAAGGTGAAAACGTTGTCGTACAAAACATAGTGGGAGAAAATAATGCAAGGCTTAACATCGTAACACAAAACATCGTCGTCGAAAATATCCTAGTAAAAAATAAGGCACATACATATCATCGCATGACGATAACATCGCAGACATGCGTTTTTCAGGCTTTAAATGTTGTAAATGCATAGCGATTTATGAGCGCAAGAATGAATAAGGAATATTTTTGTTTTTATATTTTTGAATGAATGCAATAATATTTGCTGAAACATTTGGAAGGAAATTTAAACATTCATGCCTAGCATTATTTTTCTATTCCTTTTCAGTTTTTGAACTTGCTTCTGATTTTTTCAGTAAATATTTATTACTTAATTCAAAAACCTGAAATATAAAAGAAATATTCCGCATTCTTTCTTGAGCTCATAAAATCACTGTACAAATATGCATTTAAGACTTGTGGACGCATGTTTGCACTAATGCTAACCTGTGGACGCATGTTTGCGATATTATCGTCATGCGATGATTTGTTAGTTGCTTTGTTTATATTCGACGATGATGTTTTTTAACAGCTTTATTTTCTATGACGATGTTTTGTACGATGACATTTTCGCCTTGCGTTGTCTTCTCCGCAACGTTTTCAGCAGACACCGTCTTATTTAATTATGGCAAACCTCTCGAGTGCTATTTGCCTAAAGGGGGATGCCTTTGTGGAGGACTTTCTAAGGGAAAGTGGCTCATGCACATGTTACACACAGAGAAAACCATGAGAACGGCTATATAGCCAGCCCGTTTGCCGGGACTCGAAACCCAGACCGAACTACCGTATTCAGTAACCATCAACGCACGGCCGCTGGTGGGCCTAAGAATGATTTTACTAGTGAATTATTAGCACTATTAGTGAAGAATCCGCTGAATAACCAGCAAGTATCTGTTTTTTATTATAGAATAAATACAATTTTTCTTTTGGTGCAATAGGCACCCCACAATTTTGTATACTTAGTTACATATTAAAACAATAGAAGAATGTGCATAAGCGAAGAGACGCGGATAATTCATGACAAAGCAAACGGCAAAATGGTGTGCGTAGTTGGGTAGCAGTGGTATTTATAGTAAAATTTTTCATTAGTCTGATTGGCTAAGCACTGTGCGCAATGCAGAAGGTTAAAATAACATGATGCGGAATTAATTTTTAGATATGACGTTTTTCGAAAAAGCTATTATTGTTTTTAGAATAGGGAGAGAGAAGTGCGCAGATTTAAAAGATAAATTAGGGGGCTGTTCCTAATTTAAAGTATAATTCCGAGTTACATATATATAAATATATGTGTAACTAAAGTTAAATGATAGTTTTGGTAAAATCGTCTAATATAATTTACAATTAATAATAAGTGAGGAAAACTGCATGCTGCTTTTGGATCGCTTAGTTTGTCTTAGTTAACGATCTGACGATAGTAAATGGTGTAAAAAAGCCTTTGAAAATTTCGACAGCCCTTTAAATGCGACACCCACCTTAATAGTTACTTTCTTTTACTTTTTAATTTTGTCACCAAACTTGACAACCATTTGGCGGCATTTTGGTCTGGTCCCGTGTAACTGTATTTGATACTGTAATTGATTCCTATACATAAGTGTAACCGTATTTGTCCCTTATATGTAACTTTAACCGTAAATGCCCTCCAGTAATTTCGAGAAACGGGAGGTACTAGAGATTTCTTGGCGGCGGGGGGGGGGGGGTATGTAAGATCGGATAGAGCATTAATTTTTCATTGTTTTTATTTCATTGCTGAATTTGGAGTATTGAGAAATCGTGCGAGCTTCGTTCTTTGGATGCGCTTTGCATTGTGTTGTGTTTAACGTTATTAGTAGTTTGAAGTGGTAAGTACTGATTGTATTTTGTGATACTGAGAACAGCTGTACGAGTACTTTTGTAGAAAGTTCCAAAACTGTAAAGTGTTTCTTTTTAGAAAATAAATGTTATCTAGCTATCATCGGTTCTGTGTACATTCAGTCCATTACGAACCCACACTCACGTAAGAATTTTTAAAGTTAATTCTCTTAAAGATTTCTGTTTAGGGCATTGTTATTAAATCTGAAGTATATTGTACAATCAAAGACTGTCGGGAAAATACTGTTCATTGAGCTGAAAATATTTCAGTTCAATGAACAGTATCAGGTCAATGAATAGAGCGATAATCTCTATAATGAAGTTAGCTTACTCTATATCTGGGGTTCTCAACCAGCAGTAAATTTCATATTTTCAGAAGGGAATGCGGCCAACCTTTTATTTAGCTGTAAGTACTTAATTTTAGTTTATGAGTTAAAGAAATATTTTTGTTCAAGTTTTGGTACTTACCAAAATTTTCTATATTCTTTCGTTTAATATATAAAGCACATTAAAAATACCCTAAATTTAAATAAATGTATATATGTTTTTCAAGCTTTGGAAAAGAAGAGGTGATCTAGCAATGGTGAAAAGGGTTGAGAAGCCCTGCTGGAATTGAAAGATGTATAAATTGATTTGGCACTGTGCAGCTTAAGATATTACCATTTGTTTGAATCAGTGTTGTTGTTTTTTACAATCAATAATCAAAAGGCAACTTGCTTCGATTGAATGAACAATACTACAAATACGAATGCATTACATGTTGGTGACCCGGACGTGATTAATGCTAACCTGTGGAAGGAATGTGGACTCTTTGACCCGGAACTTTCTTTTTCATGACCATTGAATTGAGGTATGTCCCTTTAGATTGAGTTTCTAGCTGTTATGATTTTGTATGTGGCAGGAAATCTTGAATTTAGAGTGCTGATTTGACTGAAAAATTAGTTTTGAAATCAGTAGTAATTTGTGAAAACATTATGAAAAAATTTGAAAATTTCTGTATTTGTCTCTTATATGTTGTACTGGTTAAGGCAGAAAAGATACTGTGTTAGACAGCTTTTTTCTATTCGTTTGACGAAGATTGAAGGTACAATAGAAATTATCTTCCACTAGGAGACTTTTTTAAAAAACTGGATCATTTCGGCTGTGTAAATTCATAGGTATCATGTTTAATTTGTTTCTTTAAGGCACTGTTCTATCTTTCAATAGCGAGATCATATGCATTTTGCTAACGTTTACGTATTCTGCTACGCATATATGTTCCAAATTTAATCCGAAAATTAGGTGATTAAAAAGAATTGTGATGCTATCGACCGAAATACAGTATTTTTATGTTCCTCGAACCAGGGTGCTGCCATTTTTTTTATGGTAACTATTTTAGGGCACCGGGTCCTTAAACGGTTAGTGCCTGTGAGGACAGATCACCCTATAAATTGCACTCACTTTTTTCCCCAATTATCAGAGTACTTTTAAATGTTTAGGTACTGATGTGTTATCGCAGCCACCTCAGTAGCAGTCGCCAAATTTTCAGATTGTGCCAAACTCTTGGCAACCATGCGCATAACTCGGCAACTAATATTTCTGTAGGAATACGGAATTTTTCCGTAAAATCTTTAAAGGGCCTAACGGGAATATACATTTGGTAGGTAGCCGTTGCCGCCGAGTTTGCGTGACGCCGAATCTCTGTAATTCTCTGTTTTTTTTTAACGAAAACAGATTGTTGTGTGCTTCGGGAGAAGAGTAGCGCAAAAAGAAAATTACACGAAGATTTGGAAACGAATGTATTTTATTTTTTTGATGCATCACATTATTCTTATTTAATAATTAAAATTTGTATTCTAACGATGAATATCGATAGTTTGGGTATCTTCTAGGAAACAGTCGCGAAAACTATATTATTCTGCATCCAATAAGTAGAAATTTACCTTTTCGTCTGTAAAAATTCGCGAAATTGCGTCATTGTGGTGGCGTTAATACCGTAAGTACCGAATTTTATACATTCTATGCACAGAATGACAGTTCACGCAGTATTTTACTTTTTCACTAATATTTTACGTCAAATTAAGACTGTTATTTTGCTTAATTTGAAATTTGACATTGACGAGCTCTCTTCGAGTGAGGAATGCCCTCCGGGTATTGAGATTGGGGATACAAGCATCGGTCAAATAATTTTCAGAAATGTCATGAACAGTTTATAAATAAGTTTTTGCCTTTTTCTAATTAAATGTCGTAGAAATAACAGGGTTGCCACGCTACCTGGAAAACCGGAAAAAGTCAGGGAATTCGAAAATTGACCAAAAACGTCAGGAAAAAGTCAGCTAACAGGCCATTTTGGTGTTGGCGGCAATTTTCAAAATCGTGCCAAGACCTTAGCGTAT